>JAJAGP010006274.1:0-23283 GCA_025084515.1 Ancistrus triradiatus | reverse complement strand
GACGATAATATATGCAGGTTTGTTCTGCTTTGTTTTGCTTATTTTATTTATAAACACACAGAAAATACATTTGGAAGTGGAAGTCATTGGTTTTTAAAAACAACCCCAATGTCTATAATTCCAGCTTCAGGAAGTAAATTCTTACCAGTTGATTTCTTTAAATACCGGTAATTCTTCTTGCTGTAGTACGCTTTTTGGCCATGTTGAGTAGAAAGAAAATCCTTCGAGTTAGAACTGTACACCTATGCCTCCTATGAACAATGGGAAGGCAAACAGCATTTAGCAGATACTCACCCAGACTGACCTACAATTGTGCTTAGCAGTTAAAGGTTATTCTCAAGAGCACAAGAGTGGTAGCTTGGTGGAGCTAGGACTTGAAGTCACAGCTTTTTGATTAGTGGTCCAGAGCCTTAACAATTGAGCCACTCTATAATCAGTGCATGGCAACATAGGAAGCTGTGTTAGCTACAGTGGAAAATAAATTATTCTCTATTACTGAAATTGTCGTGATTACTGCTCTTGGTATTGTGATTGCTATAGTGAGACTATATTATTAAATTTACATTTATTTTTATTCAGTCACCGCTGCTTCTCTAGTATTTACATTTATTAAATTAGCGCGTTATATACAGGTATGCGCCGTCTAAAGACCACGTTACTTTCTGTGAAGCAGGACGTTGACGAAATGGACGTTGACTGGACATAGTCTTTTTATGTTTCTGTAATGTATAATGCAGATATAAAGGGTATTTTCACAAGAAAACTGTCAGAGATACCGCTGAAAACATGAAAATGGAACAGTACCATTTACACAGCATCCCTATTGCCACCGCACTTTTAATTTATGGAAATTCACAATATTTATAGAAAATTCGGTATTGTACTGTTATGATCAGTATAGGGGAAAGCTGTAATACTTAAAAGGGTGCTATGATGGACGCTTTTGTTTGATGGAAGCCAAAAATGCATTGACAGACAGTATTATAAACAACACAGAAGATCAGCCAGATGAAACAGAGACTCAACGAGTGAATGTGAACCAGTTTATATAGTTATAGGTTAAAGAGATTATACAGCTAGTAGGGGGACAACAAAGGAGTACTACTTACAATAGGACAGACACCATTTACACCTTGTTACAAATAAGTAGCGGAATAGGCATCCACACAACCACTGAGTAACTTACAACAAAAAGTCTGTAATCACACCAACCCAGTTAGAACAGTCTCTAGTGTGAACATGAGCTAACAAGTAAGCAAGGACATCACTGTTAAGGTAGTTACACACAAAATTAACTCCCACCTCTGCTCGTGGATCCACAGCGTTGATTGACTGTTGAGGTGACCAGCTGTTTACGTCCAAAGTTAAATGTCGGATTCTTATTTCCCCATTATATTTTATTATCTTTTTAAGACCTTTGTCTTTAAAGCAAATGGTCTTTGATTGGATGGATGTTAAACGGCGCATACCTGAAAACCCGAATGCCAATTGTGAGTCATTTATTATCTTGCCGTCTCAGAAGAGTAAACCTGTTCTAACAGGGACAAAGTCCATACTAATACCCAGATTTTTGGATGCAATCTTTAGGTGTTCACAAACTTTTGGTTATACTCATTATAATAACACTCCAACCTATTTTGCTCTTGCATTAGTTGGACTATAGAGTAATGCTATGATTGTCAGACCTCATTTATTTGCATATGTTCATATCTAAATTTAAGTAGATTTTCTTCATCTAATTGGTTTTGTCAGCCTCAGACGTTGGACTCTTCACGTCACCAGAGACGAAAGCTGCCTGCTCCTCCTGTCACAGGTACATATCTCTTAATTCTTCTCATCACCTGTAGTGATCCTAGAGCTGTAATGTGTGAACACTCCGGTCTGCGACATGCGTCACACAGACCCAGCCCTCACTCAAACCTCTGGTGAGATGGAAACAACCGGGAGACATGCATCCAGAAACACTCCCAAAGCTTTCAGTGATAGCAACCCACCAGACTGAATCACCATACATCACTATTGTAATTATTAACTATTATATTTTGTATTATGTTATATAAAAAATTCTCTCTCTCTCTCTCTCTCTCTCTCTCTCTCTCTCTCTCTCTCTCTCTCTCTCTCTCTCTCTCTCTATATATATATATATATATATATATATATATATATATATATATATATACAGATATAGATATAGATAGATAGATAGATAGATAGATAGATAAATTATATATCTTCTCTCTTAATATTTATTTAGCTTCTGTTAATTTCAACTATTACTGTAAACTTGGATAACATTAGGTTAAGATGGTTTAATTCTTACATTTATCATCTACACTGCCCACGGAGGATGGGTCCCTTTTTGAGTCTTGATCCTCCCAAGGTTTCTTCCTTATAAGTTTTAGGGAGATTTTTTTTTGCCACTGTCACCATAGGCTTGCTCAATTTGGGATCGGCTCCATTGTAAAAAGCAATATAGAAATAAATCTAACTTGGCTTGTCTTGACATCTTGACCTCATTTTTGGTGCTAGGGAACCATTCTGGATTTCCACAGTGCCAAGAGACTGATGACCTTCAATTAACAGGTGGATTTAGGGGTGGGGAATATAACGGTATGTCCAACTGTTAATTGAAGTAAAGTCTGAGAAAGAAAATCCCTCATTAAGAAATAATTATTTTAACAAAAGAGTGTGTCACAATTATTGGCACCCCAAGAAATTCTTAGAAACAAAATGTTTTATATTCTATTTCTATTTTACTTTTTGGTAGTTGAACTTTCAAACTGACTTCCAACTTTCACACAAACATTGAGTACTTTCAACTTTCAAAGCACTGGGGTATATATGAGGTGACAGAGTTCAAATTTTCTTAGTCATCCTTCAATATGGGAAAAACAAAATAACACAAGTCAAATAAAAGAAGACTGTGTTGACCTTCATAAGTCAGAGTCTAAAAAAAGAAGCTACTTGCATGAAAATGCCCATATCTCCAATTTCTTAAGCTTAGAATCCTTTTTACTCATCTTGAGTGACACATGTGAATGACATAAACATCAACATGAAAGATTTTTTTAAATGAAAGACAGATTAGCAGATTATGTGGCTAAATGCATCAAGCTGAACCAGAATCATAAAATGGCTCAATGTCCATTAGAGAGACATATGACTGAAATGATTCTCTTATTCCAATTTCCTCATCTGTTTTCTATAAAGTTCACCCTTTTAATTAATGTTCTTCTCTTAATGTGTTACCTAATGACCATGACTCATACACATTGCTTTTCTCCTCCTTTGCATGTAGTGTTAAAAGGCAAACTTTGTTTATTCCATTTTGGAACCTTGTCCTGTAGTTGTATTGATTATGGCATAAAAGCCGTATTAATGACAGACATCCTGGTTTTTAGTTTGTGATACATACTTTCTCTGAGACCTTTTGACAGCACTTTCCTTCTTATGCCTTTTCAGTTCCTGATCTTTGATGTAATGTGTTTTTTTAAACACCTTTTGTTTTGTTTCAAGCTATAAATATTCTCTTTTTAGCATTTTTACCATTACACTTTTTACCTTTACTATTGGTAAAGATGGGTCAATACACTTTGACCTTGGCTTAATCTAACATTGAAAATATTGTATAAGAGAAATCCAACCTGACATTGAAGGTGTCGCAATTATTTGCATTCTGTTATTAGAACATCATCTTTGGATGGGCATTTGAATTACAAGTGGGCAACAACCAAACTGCTGCTTTTCCTTAATAGGTATGTAAACAAGGACATGGATTAATTTTGAGCAGGGAGCAAAAGGAATACAATTACGGCATCCAGTTTTTAGGGGAATCTGGGGCCATTTGCCCATGAAAAATTAGAAATACTGAAACTCTGTAAGTGCAAATAAGCAAACTCAACTCTCTACACTATACAATACTACTAATAACTTAGGAGATCCAGAGAAAAACAAGAATCAAAGGGTTTTAATTTGCTTTCTGAGAGCAGCTCAAAGCTTTGGTGGTAGTGGTGGCTCAGAAAGGTTTGCATGGTGATACAGTGCTACTTTGGTTCTCATCATTAATTCATTCCAGAAGGCTTGTCGAGAACCCAAAACGGCGAGTACTGAGCAATCCTTTCTAGACCCCCAGAAAATCCACACTGTATAAAGCATTATATGCATTAATGGAGTTGTATTGTACAGGTGCCTCTTCTTTTGCGATGGGGATATGTTCTGACAAATCCATCATAAGTTAAATGCATCATGAACCGATGAGTTTAATGTAGTCTATACTGCATCATAGTGGAGCCTATTAAACATTAACTCTTACATTATCATTAACAGACTCTGTGTGAAGGACGGCATTAATATATGCGTGTTCTGTTTTGTTTTTATTTTGTTTGTTTTATTTTTCAAAACTTGACGTGCGTTTTTTCGTCTGGACAAATCTGACTCGTTGTGAAAAGACTTTCAAGCTTAGTGGACAGACTTCCTGACAAGATTATATACTGGATGTCTGTATGGATTCATCCAATATGAGAGCTGGACTGTGCCATGAAATGCCACCTGGAAAGCTGTGCATAATGAGGAACGACGGTTCACCCATTTGGAGAGGCACAAGGACCAGAGTTCAAACAAATTGATGTGCACCTTCTGGTATTCAGTTAACTCCCTGAGCAGGTCCACATTGCCAGAAAGAAAACATTCCCACCTCAAAGAATTGCTCAGAGCAGACATTGTGGTGCGTCACCATAAGCTTTATTGGGGTGCAACCCCTAATTGAACTACACTTGAATTGGCCTGGCCATGAGGAGTCCCTGTGGAATATAACTGCTGAGGATGTTAGAATCAAACCAATCAGTCTATGAAAGACCCTCATCTGGAGAATTGCATTCTGCAGGACTGATCTTCTTTTAGAGGTTGCTTAATGTGGGCAAGGAAGCCACCATTTGACATGAATTGAGATAGAAACTGATGTAAGGATTGACCCTGACTTGAAACCAAATTATTTTGGCCGTAACTGACTCAGATACCTAGGCACGTGATGTGCCCCAGTGAGATCTGTGTTAGAAAATGGGCTGCTGTTCCCATATGAGTCATCCAGATATGGCAATATCCACATCCCCTAGAGATGGAGACGAGAGATCACCACTCCCAGGGGATGGGAGATGCCATATGGGAGAACTGTGAACTGATATACCTGACCTTGTTAAGGAAAGCATTGGTAATGTTGAGGCTGGGGATAAGGAGATGAAAAGATCTATCCATTAAATCTATTGCAGTGTTGAAATCCCTTGGCATGACAGCGTGCCATCATTTCTGAGATGTCAGTTCCGATATTTCAAATCCAAGAAAGGAGGATGCCGTACATGTTGGAATTTGGGAAATAGTGGGATTTAATCCAATGCTGTTTAAAAATTAGCCATTTAGTGGACATCTTGTCTCTTTAATCAGTTTGTGAGATTGCATAGTGACTGCCAATATTGTCTTACATGTTCCTCATTTGCAAACCCCAAATCAGAAAAAGTTGGGACCATATGAAAATTGTGAATAAAAAAAACACAGTGGCCTTCAGCACATCCCCAAAAAATTGTTGGTAAAGCATTTACTTCTTTGTAATTTTGCCATTCCTTCTCACAACACTTAATAAGATATATTGGCTCAGAGGATAACAAGCAATGAAGTGTTATTTTGTCCCATTCTTCCTGAAACGTACAGGGTCGTTGTAGCATTTTTCGTTTCAAAATTCTCCACACATTCTCTATTTGGGACAGGTAAATACTGCAGGCAAACCAGTCCAGTAGACATACCCTCTTCATGCCTTTGTAAAGTGTGCAGCATATGGTTTTGTATCATCTTGCTGAAAAATGCATGGACAGCCCTGTCCCTTCTAACATAAGGATCCTTCATTGCACAGTAATGTTTTAAGTGGCATTTGTGAATGTAACTCCATATTGTAGTGCTTGACAAAGGTTTGCCAAAGTAATTCCTTGGTCATCTGGTTGTATCAGCTATTGATGAATGACGGTTCTTGATGCAGTGCCGTCTGAGGGATCAGAGATCACAGGTGTTCAGTGTAGGCTTACGCCCTTGTTCTTGACGCAGTGAAATTCCTCCGGATTCCTTGAATCATTTAATGATATCTGTAGAGGTAGAAATATGTAAATCCCTTCCTTGTTTTCTTTGAGTAACATTGCTTTAAGTATATAAAAATATTGAAGGTACTTGCGCACTACGGTAGTCTCCAGCACTCGGCAGTGTCACGTGGCTGGGAAATGTAGTGAGGAAATGCATTGGTTGCAGTCGTGTTTAAATGTGTTTAATATATCCTGCACAATGAAATATACAGTATGTGTTAAACTTCTTGATTTCCAATAAATTCAACTTTACAATTGATTTGTCAGAAAGCCCAAAGGAGGACATTGCCTACAAATGCTCACAACAAACAAATGTATTTGATTTTTAACAACTGTTGATAATGATTTCTGTCTGTAATAATTTCATTTATCAAGACTGCAATCAGGGGGTCACTCCTGCCATGTGACACCCTATGCTATTTTATCCGATATGTTATTTATCTGTTAATATTTACTTTGTTTCTGTTTTCTGAACTATTACTACAGACTTATTTGACTACCTAAATAAGTTTCCCCTTGTTTTCCCTTGCCACTGTCGCCCTAGGCTTGCTCAATTTGGGATTGGCTTTAGATATTGGAAGATAATCTAAAATCGTAAAGCTGCTTTGTGATAATGTTCCATTGTAAAAAGTGCCACAGAAATAAATCCGACTTGACTTGAATATTGCCTTGGGACTGGAAATGTTCTTAGAAATTCTGGAAATTAGGGGTCCTAACACAATTCTTTTGTCATATTTTCCTCTACAGAACTCCCCGAGGCACAAGCAAGACCTTTACGGCCATGACAGCAACACACATCTCCTGGTCTGTGAACCTCCACCTTTTTATAGCTCCGTGTCTTTATTTCTTCATTCTGAAAATACCACCAGGCTCACACACCAGTGCCTTGATTCACACATCCCGTTCTTCGCAACTATTCAGACGACCAGAGATTCTAAGGAAGAGCAAATTTGTTGGATTTCATTCCTGAATGAAGTTGTAAGGAAACCCATGACCACTAATCTCACCAATCACCAGAACTTTAACCATTCCAGTCTTCTGGAGACCGTGTTTCCTTGGCCCACACTCCTGATAGAGCTCAGATATCAGAAATAACCAAACAATGGAGCTACAAGTCCGCTCTCCATCAGTGACCTGCTCCTGTCTTTCTGCCTTAAAGGAGTCTGTGCTCCTCGATGAACCATCACAGAAGGTCCATACCATATATGATCGCTGTATATGTAACTTTGTTGGGCACAGATAAACTAATATTGTGGGAAAACTCTTTGTGTAACCAGTTGCTGAGATGTTCTAGGTGTTTGATTTATGTTACGTGACTAATAGTGTAAAATCTGTGTTTCCAAAAGAGGCCAAACCACATCTGGTAAAAGTGTTATTTGTGTGGAACGTCTTGATGAAAATGAAGAAAATTCAGCCAGTGGAGGACCTGCTTGAAGCCAGTAGTCATTTTCGTTCATTGAAAGTCCATATTGTGTTGTTCGAAAGCCATGCTTGAGGTATTTCTATGAGATCAAGGAGGGAAACGTGAGGAAAATATTGCGTTGTGTACAAAGTCCTTTTCATCAACAGATAAATGGTCATGTAGTGGTGGTCAGTCGGCCTTTTATACATGAAGAGGCTATTGTGTGCATGTGTGTGTATGATGCAATGTCCTAATCAGTATGGTTGGTCACCTCTTGACCATCAAACACACACCCACACCCATCTACCTACACACATCTCTATATCCTGTGTGTATGTGGGTTTAAGAGCCTGTGTCCAGATCATATGGTCGCCTAAAATAAGTCAGCAGCTTCAATGATGAATCAAGCATGCCAATTTTCAATCCAAATCAAAAACACCACTCTACCTTGGAGTCCAGTTGACTTCGGTCATGCAAAAAACACTAAACATTACATCAGTGTTAGGGTGCGTATTAAAACTGGAGTGCCATCCTTATTTAATGCAAGTGTTTGGTCAATAGGTTATTTGTGTAGCCTCTAATTTCAGTCACTGATTTCTATTAACCATTTGGACCATTCTTAAAGATATATAGATAGCATATAACAAGCAAATCTCACAAGTGCTATGCCACAGAAAACAGTACTAAGGCATCCATGTGTAATTATCCCTGCAAATAATCCTAGATGATTAGGATGTTTATGCAAGCATGGCAAATGTTAGAACTGAGTTCTTGTTAGAATACATTCTAACAATTAGACGTGCTTTTGTGAAAACAAGAACACTGGAATTAATGTTCTTTTATAGCATTTAAGTCATCCTTATCCACAGTCTTTTACAGAAGTACATTGTATTCTTCTTAGCATTCATATCCTATTCAATCAATTCAGGGTTATCTGGATGACCAGCCAGATGAAACAGAGACTCTACGAGTGAGTGCGAATATGGTTATATAGTTATAGGTTTTAGAAACTATACAAGTAGTGGGGGACACACAAAGGAGTACTACTTACAATAGGACAGGCACATACATTTACAAATGCCATTCATAGCTTGTTACAAATAAGTAGCAGAAAGTCATCAACACAAGAATAAAGGTCTTTTCACACCTAGTACAAGTTTTTCTCACGAAAAAACAGATGCGTTTTTCAGTGTATTGGGACCTTCGCACCAAGTGCGCTACATTTTTTTTTTTGTCTAAACACACTTTTTCACACCGCCAACAGACATGTTTGTGTTTTTAGGGCATGAACAGACTAGAACACGTGTAGATAAACAAGAAAATGCTTCCATGCAGTTACTGTGAGGTTTTTCCCGATCATTCTCCAGCCTTTCAGTTGTATTCCGACAGATATTTTCTTTAATATCCATGTTTTTGTAGCCAGCCTGTTGCTTGTCCTCTAACCTATTGTGCTCTGCTGCTACCAGGATGAACTGTTCTGTCTGACAACTGAACTATGGACCAGAAGGTCCAGGGTTCAAATCCCACCTCTGCCAAGCTACCACTGTTGGGTCCTTGAGCAAGGCCCTTAACCCACAATTGCTTGGATTGTAAGATTGTACCAATTGTAAGTCGCTCTGGATAAGGGCGTCTGCTAAATGCTGTAAATGTAAATGTAATTGACTGGCTGTTGAGGTGTCCAGCTATTTGTGGTTGGAACATCCAGAGTTAAAAGGCAGATTTTCATTTCCTTTTAAATCTATTATATTTCATTTAAGACTTCGGTCATTAAAGCGAATGGACATTAATTGAATGATTGTTAAATGGCACATACCTGTACACTAGTGTATGGTACAATTAAGTTCCTGTCTTCGCAAATCCTATCTTTATACAGATAGGGTCAGGGATCTTTACATTTACAGTATATAGCTGACACTCATCCAGAATGGCTTACAATTAAACTGAGCAGTTGATGGTTAGATCCCATCTTTGGCAGCATGGCAGAGCTGAGATTTAAACTCACAACCTTCTGATTATTTGTTCAGTTCCCTAACCAGTGAGCCACCACTGAAGAAGCAGCCTTTACTGTCATTACACATATACACTTGTACAGTGGGGCAAGTATTTAGTCAACCGCTTAGAAAGATGAGAGAGGTCTGTAATTTTCATCATAGGTACACTTCAACTATGAAAGACAATCCAGAAAAATCCAGAAAATGACATTGTAGAATTTCATTATAAACCATGGTAGTAAATAAGTATTTGGTCACCCACAAACAAGCAAGATGACTGGCTCTCACAGCCTTGTAACTTCTTTAAGAAGCTCTTCTGCTCTCCACTCATTATCATGGCCAAGACCAAAGAGCTGTCAAAGGACACCAGGAAGAAAATTGTACACCTGCACCAGGCTGGGAAGAGTGAATCTACAATAGGCAAGCAAGTTGGTTTGACTAAATCAACTGTGGGAGCAATTGTAAGAAAATGGAAGACCTACAAGACCATTGATAATCTCCCTCGATCTGGGGCCCCACGCAAGATCTCATCCAGTGGGGTCAAAATGATCATGAGAACGATGAGCAAAAGTCCCAGAACTACACGGAAGGACCTGATGAATGACCTGCAGAGAGCTGGGACCAAAGTAACAAAGGCTACCATCAGTAACACACTATGCCAAGAGGGACTCAGATCCTGCAGTGCCAGGCGTGTCCCCCTGCTTAAGCCAGTACATGTCCAGGCCCATCTGAAGTTTGCCAGAGAGCATATGGATGATCCAGAAGAGGATTGGGAGAATGTCATGTGGTCAGATTAAACCAAAATAAAAGTTTGATATACTATAATACAAATAGAGTGTTTGGAGGAATGATGAGTTGCATCCCAAGAACACCATACCTACTGTGAAGCATGGTGGTGGAAACATCATGCTTTGGGGCTGATTTTTTGCAAAGGGGACAGTACGACTGATCCGTGTTAAGGGAAGAATGAACGGAGCCATGTATCATGAGATTTTAAGCCAAAACCTCCTTCCATCAGTGAGAGCATTGAAGATGGAACGTGGCTGGGTCTTCCAGCATGACAATGATCTAAAACACACAGCTCGGGCAACAAAGGAGTGGCTCCGTAAAAAGCATTTATAGCCATTTGTAGCATTTCATTTTCTAGCCAGTCTCAAGACCTCAACCCCATCGAAAATTTGGGGAGGGAGTTGAAAGTCAGTGTTGCTCAGCGACAGCCCCAAAACATCACTGCTCTAGAGGAGATCTGCATGGAGGAATGGGCCAAAACACCAGCTACAGTGTGTGCAAACCTGGTGAAGACTTACAGGAAACGTTTGACCTCTGTCATTGCAAACAAAGGTTATGTTACAAAGTATGGAGTTGAACTTTTGTTATTGACCAAATACTTATTTTCCACCATAATTTACAATTACATTCTTTAAAAATCCTGCAATGTGATTTTCTGGATTTTTTCTCATTTTGTCTCTCATAGTTGAAGTGTATTTACGATGAAAATTACAGACCTCTCTCATCTTTCCAATTAGGAGAACTTGCACAATCAGTGGCTGACTAAATACTTTTATTGCCCCACTGTATATAGTACATGGAACTAGAAAAGGTAGCACTATAGATTATCTGTTCCATACCTTCCCAGACTAATCTCAGATAATACACTAAACCCCATTATCTGAATGTACCTCATTCAGGAAAATGGCTGGAATAACGAGTATTAGAACAACAGGAGCCCAATATTCATTGTTTGCTATGGGGAAATCTTTATCTGGCTACTCTATTCATTTTCAGTGATGGCAATGTAGTATAGCACAGCAGGGGACGTTCTGATCGGTCTTCTTGCTTGCCTGTTATCTGCGGATTAGGTAGGGCTTCAGCTCTCTAAGTAGCAGGGTCTAGCTTATCACATGTACCAATGCATGTACTCGCACACATTCACATTCTCCACTGTCTCCTAGTGCAAAAGGCTACAATATAAAATAAACAACCATTACCTCCTAACTACAACTGAATGAAATGAAAGAGGATTTTGTAGGATTAGGTAAGATGTTTTTCAATATGTGATCAGCTTATGTTCCTGATGGCCATTCTTTAAATAGTGGGTTAGGGGCTTCACATTTCCCACATGTTACAGCAATCATTCAGATAACTGGAGTTTAGATAGCATGGTTGAACTGCATTAGTACACTATTTCAAAGAGGATTTCGAAGTCATGAAATGGTTGGGTAAGGTCTTTGTTTGTGTGAAGTCAACTCTTGAAACAGGACTTCCCAAAATACAATGGGTGCATGTTCCATTTTGCCAAGTGCACAGAACTGGTTTTAGCGATTTGGCTTGGCTTTTACTAAATTTTTATCATATCTCTTTAAGAATAATGGATCCCAGCTTCCTGGCAGACTATCAGATAGAACTTCTTCATTCCAGGTCTCAGTGTTGTTAACACTTAGTGCTATTTGTAAGAAAACATGGAAATAAATTGTCATTCATCTTCAAATCCTATAATCTCCAGCTTTTGATTGTTTTATTTACCACCATCTCAAATGGGTCCTGTTCCTGGTTGTCTGTGTACAAAAGCATGTTTCTGATATTAAATAGATGAAGATTAAATGAAGGCGCTTAAGAGCCCAGTTGAGAAGTTCAACAATGTCCTGTATTTTTCTGTTGTTTAAAAGAAGCTTCCTTTCAGGATTTAAAAAGACCTCCAAGAAACTTTGGTATAACGTATCTTGTGCAGTGTGTGACGGCTCGTCTTGTGCTCCAAAGGAGAAGAATGAGGGAGAAGGCTAAGACTGTACTCCCTCTACCCACGTACTGACATTCAAAGCCATTGCATTTTCACGCAAGGAAAGCAAATTTACCCAAAGCAATGAAAACGTTATCAGATGTGCCAAATCTGGTCTGACTGACATAAAGCATCTCATTGTACGTCAATAAAGTTTGAATACCTGACTCAGACTTTCTGTGTTAAATAACGAGGTCAAGTCTGCATGTGGTTTATCCGTTTACTTATCAATATAGATTGAACTGAGCCATATGTACATCCATATGCCATTAAATAAGGATGAAAAGAAAAATGAGAAAACAACAAGACAAAAATGATTGTACACCCAAAAAATGTAAACTGGGAATAGACCATGACAAATGTATTGGGAAAAGAGTGCAAGTACTTCGCTATTGTACTTAATGGCCTTTGTAATTAATTTTATTGTAGTTAATGACTCTAGAATACCTTTTACAATAGTTATATCTGAGAGAAAATTTATCAGAACTGTATCAATTTCCATTTAAATTTAAAGCAACACTCCAATGTTTTTCAACTCATTCTCTATTAAACACATCTGTATGCTTATGACACAAAATAATGTCACACACCTGTACTGAGCAAAGAACAAAACCAGTTTACTCAAAGTATAATTATAATAGAAGCCTAAGGGCTGTTGTCGAGGCGGTACCTGGAGTGTAACGTAACTTTATACAATTTATAGTTATTTGATGTCAAATAATTAACACCTTTGATCAAATGTCTTTGTACATTCAGCATAAATGAAAATCTCTAATTAATCCTTCTTTGGGGATTTGTTAAAAAGGAAAGACAGTATGAGTTTGTATTTCTAGTATACAGTCCTATGCAAGAGCGTCTGCACCCATGGTCAAACTGCTTGTTTAATGAATTTCTAAATTATATTTTAACAAACCATTGGCAACTCAGTTACATTCTGACACAAAAAACAGTGGAGTAACTAAAAGGTATCCAAACCTTGAGACGCTGTTTAATGTCCATCCCTTCATCTCATGTTTGCTTTAATAAATGATAATAGGAAATAAAAGTCTAATTTTGAACTGTGGCTGTAAATAGCTGGCCAATCGATGCTGCAGATCCACGAGCAGAGGCGGGAGTTAAACAGTGGAAATCTGTCATACACTTGTGTGTGTTTAACTACCTTACACTACTTATTTGTAACAAGCTGTAAATGCTGTTTGTAAGTGTACGTGCCTGTCCTATTGTAAGTAGTACACTTTTGCTTGTCCCCCCACTACCTGTATAACCTATAACTATATAAACTGGTTCACATTCACTCGTTGAGTCTCTGTTTCAGCTGGCTGATCTTCCAGGTGTATTGATGCATGTTTGGCTTCAGTCAAACAAAAGTATCAGGTCAATCAAAACATCCTCTTAAGTGTTACGGCTTTTCCCTACACAGGGTCGTAACAGTACTGTATTTTCTACAATTATTGTGTATTTCCGTAAATTAAAAATGCAGTGGCGTTAGGGATGCTGTGTAGATGGTAGCGTTCCACTAATGTTTTTAGAGGTATCTCTTGCAAATCGCTTGCATGCAGTTTTGTTGTGAAAATACCCTTTATATTTACACTACAGTAGCATAAAAATGGCAATAGCTATGGTAATGTCTGATCAGCATCCATTTCGGTGAACAACTCCTTTCACAGACTGTAACGCGGTCGCTAAACAGCGCATATATGTATTTGTTTCATTTTTCTATATATTTCAGAAGGTATGTCATTACTGATAAATCATCCTGTGATGGTTCTATCAAATCACCAAAATGTAATATGACCTGGGTGCAATAACTTTTGCAAAAGACTACAAATGTGGGTCTTATCGTACAAAGACACCAGAGTGTGAATACAACTATAAACTTTATCTCAAATATAAATTGTAGCAGTTGTTGTCTTGAAAATACATTATATTGCATATTTAAATGTTTAATGGGAAAATAAAACAACTGCCATCGGTTCCCATTATAAATGAGCTTTGAAGTTACAGGTTTTCTGTTCTTTACTGGGTGCAGGAAAACATAAATTGTCATCCTTGGTAATGGCACACTGCTGTAAAAGCTTTGTAAAATGGAATAATTGATGAATATTACACACATACACATAATCTTTCTTTTTCATTTAGATTAAGTACAATTTAGTACTAACCCTTTAATACTTTGAACTCAGGTAGATTTTCATTGCTGGTCATTCATCTTTTAAAGAAAACTGACAGGCTAAAAGGTTTCTTCTTTGGCTCAAGTGAAGGATTTGTGCACCTCCTTTGTCACCGAAGGGAAATAGTCTGAGTTTTGGTTTCTCTCCATGTTCCGATTTGCACTGAGCAGCAGTAGCTCCAGTGTGGAATGCAGGGGGGTGTCATTCTGCCGTTTTCCAAAGCGACCAATAGGTCTCACACCACGACCCACGTACCAGAAGGGGTCAATCTCTGGACCTGCAGATCGTGAGTAACAACAGCAGCATGAGTGCAAATGTTCTTGGTTATAACATTCATTGTTTATTCACATTTTTTTTTTAAAGATGAGCTTTCAGTGGACACCTGGGACATCTAGATGTGGTCCAGACAGAAAACTTCTGAACATAAATGTTGTGGTCATATTTAAGGTATCAAAAGTTGCAACCCAAGATGTATGTTCATTTTGGGGGCAATAGAAGGTCAAGGCAATCAAGGACCAACTTACAATGGAGCTCTTGAGTGTAAGGAATATGGGCTGGTTCAGTAATGTAAATCCATGGACATTATGGGCCAGCCCATTGGACCATGTCAGCTCCATGTCAGCTAATCATCAGCTCCAGCCCCATCATACCCAGGCCACTTTAATGTCGATGTGCATACTTCACATTCTATTCGAACTTTGACTCCATGACTTTAGTTCGCTCTTAGATTTATCATCTACGCCGCCCAAGGAGGTTGGGTCCCTTTTTGAGTCTTGGTCCTCCCAAGGTTTCTTCCTAGAACTAGGGAGTTTTTCCTTGCCACTGTCACCCTAGGCTTGCTCAATTTGGGATTGGACGTAGTTATTAGGAGAAAATCTAAATTTTTAAAGTTGCTTTGAGATAATGCTCCATTGTAAAAAGCGCTATATAAATAAATCTGACTTGACTTGACTTGACTTGACCATGTACAATATTATATATTCATTGATGTCTCTGATTAGTCTGTGCAATAGTTCTCCTTACAGGCAACACTTAATTTGGACCAAAAATGTGTTTGATGACCCAGTAAAAGGCAATAAAAGACCCCATTGAACTACACATTGACATTACTGCACATCCATGGAAGATTCTGATTACTCCAACAGTTCTTCTTATTTGTCCTTAAAGAGGACCTTTTTATGGGCTGGTCCATACATGGCCTCTCTGGATACTCTGTACAACTGTACACGTTAATGTGTATCAAAATGTGTTTTTATATGGGCTTGACCAACAATGTACGTCCATGGAAATTATTGGTGCAGCCCATTCACCCATCCATGGACATCAGGAGTTAGACTGTGAAGCTTAAAATGGAGTTAAATGTTAGAATTGTCCACTGTATTTATGGGCTGGTGCAATATTGAACATTATTCAACAATGGACGTTATTGGACCAGCCTAACCAGCTATCCATGGACGTTATATACATCCATAGATGCCTCTACCACCACCAGAGGCGCTATGTACAGCAAGCCCTGTGAACTACATTGCCCGAACGCCATGCCACAGTCACGTGTTGTTAAGGCGTCCAGCTTTAACAGGTTGCACCTGACTGGAGCTTATTTAAACTGGCCAAGATTGCACAGTGAGGCTACATGAGATGCTGCTGGGAACTGGTGTGGTTTTGTGTGTCTAATTGGGGAAAACCACAAAAAAGAAGGCATGTGTGTGAAGAAAATATGTACGGTGGTCGAGGGAAGTCATGAGAAAAGAGAATATTTCTGAGAAAAGATAAAAGTTAAAAGACGTAATGTGAGGGGGACAAGGTGAAGGAAGAGTTGCGAAAGTAAAAGTCCTCTTGAGGACAAAGTAGTGTGGGTTGAGAAAGTTAGCTTGACACACTAATGAGGTTTAGGGGAAGAAAGATGTTCAGAAAGCAGATAGCTTGGAAATAAGAAGAATTAAAGCGCTAACATGGGGAAATCATTAAGTTCTAAGTTGTGTAAACATAAAACTCAGTTTTTTGAAAAATGAAAGTCTTGAAGACAATGTCCCACACCATGCACAAGAGCACGACGCCTTATATACAGGTCAACCTACCCGGCAAAAAGACGTGATACTACACAGGATGTGAACACGCACACATGCACAGATGATATAATCATGCACATTTACATTTACAGCATTTAGCAGACGCCCTTATCCAGAGCGACTTACAATCGGTACAGTCTTACAATCCAAGCAGTTGTGGATTAAGGGTCTTGCTCAAGGACTCAACAGTGGCAGCTTGGCAGAGGTGGGATTTGAACACTGGACCTTCCGGTCCATAGTCTAGTACCTTAACCACTAGTCTACCACAGTCCTATCTAAAGCAGTTTAGTCATGAACTAGTCACACTATGATTTTTGAAAGGCTGGGGATCTTGCATGGTCACATTGCAAGACTGTGATTAGAGTCCTTTGAGATCATTTCCCATAATGCTGTTGGAGAAAAAATGACTGAGGTTGCATATATCTGCTATAAGGCTTACAACTTGTGATGATATTAAACACGGTGGATTTTATTGGAAAGTCAAGATGAGAAAAAGACTGACTTAAGATGGCTATCATGACCACCTTACACCTAACAATTGAAATGATGCGATAGAGACATAACTCAAGCAAGACTCATGATTGTATTCTGACTTTGGAAATTTGTCTGTGAATATGATAATCATTTATAAAAATAATGAACAATAAACAAATAACATCTAAAAAATAATTTCAGTAGCAGGTTATTATGCTGAGATTGACCTTGTCAGTCATAGTTACAATATCATCAAGTATTTAGAACAAAATTAGAAAGGGCTTATTTTTGTTCTGACCATGGTTGTCCTATTGAACATGACTTGTGGTTTGTTCACTAATTTTCAGAAGTGGGAATATGTTAGGGTAACAGGACTGAATTATGTATTGTAAAGTAGATTTCTTATGAAAATATATTTAAGGCATAGATGGGATATGGAGTGACACAACAATGCAAAAAACAAGATTTCTAAACGATTTTAATTATTAGATTTGATTGTAAAGTGTAATGTTCAAGACCAGGGACAGCTAACAAAGTATATTTTTCAGTGTTCTAGTTAGTTTTTATTTTGTATTAAATTGTATACCTTAAATTTGCAATTGTATCACTTTGCAGGACACCTTGCTGTCTGTGGAATAATTATTAATTGGCACACTTTTTCAGAAGCAACAACAATAGAACACAAAATAAAGCACTAATCTTATATTTTATACAATATATAAAGAGAGAAAAAATAGTATCATAGTGGTTGCTAATGTTACCAGTAAATGCTGTATTTCACACTTTTAGTAGTTGTCTTCATTTTTTATTTGTTTTAAGCCTAAAGAAACCATGTTGCAGATGTACCTCCTTTTCCATTTACCCTAAATGTTTTTGGTTAGTGTTTTCTTAGTTTTGCACTAAAGCGCACAAGTACCGTATTTTTCGGACCATAAAGCGCACCGGATTATAAGACGCAATATCAACGATCGGCTGCTAACGGGTATATTTTCATACATAAAGCACACCGGGTTATAAGGCGCATGAAATGAAACAAAACTCTTAAGTTCCCTCAGAAGCTCAGTTTGGTCTTTACCTGGCGCAGGGCGTCTTCTTGCTTCCTCCACTTCCGTACCATTGATCCGTTAATGCTGAATTCTCTCACAGCTGCTCTATGTCCATGTTGTACTGCGTGACTGATAGCGTTGTTTGAAATCCGCTTCGAAAATAAATGAATGAATGCACACACCCTAATGCTGAAGCACATACCGTATTACTCCGCTATGCTGCGCACTACGGTTGCCCTAAGCTTCGTAATTTACCAAGGGCGTGCTAAAACATTTTGACAGATTTCTGAGCGCCGTGTACCATCTACAATCGGTTCCACGTCAGAAAGCACAACCAGAATTAATTCATACATTAGACGCACCGCATTTAAAGGCGCACTGTCGATTTTTGAGAAAGTTAAAGGATTTTAAGTGTGCCTTATGGTCCGAAAAATACGGTAATGGAAGTCTACTTTGACTGAACTACATATATCTTGAGTACTGAATGAATCAGATTAAAATATTCAGCCTAAACATTTAGATATTGCATACTATTAGGTGTGTAAAGAAAAACTGAAGCTTTTAGATCAACTGAGCTAGTTAAAAGTACTTTCTTTGTCTGTGGTAGTGTCTGTGATTCTGTTTCTGTGTCATACTTCTGTTGTCAACGTTGTGAACGATGTGCAGGTCATGCTCGACCGTGGTGCAGTGCACACAGGTGGCACTCGCTGACAAAATGAGAAGCGTTGCAATGAACACCAACAGCCAGCGCTTCTGAGAGCAGGTATGCAGAGAGAGAAGAGCGCTGGAAACACCCATAATGAAGGGGGCTGTGTAACTGGGATAGAAAAGAGAAAGAGAACAGGGTATAACAACAGACAAACAAATGTGCGAGGTGGGTGATTCATGTAGATAGATTCATTTTGACAGTGGTGCCAAAATCTGTGTAAGACTATACTGATATAGGAAAGAAAAAAAAAACCTTGTGCACATCACTTACAAAAAAAGCATGATCAGAAACGTTCAGAGTGTACGGACATGTGGAATCCCTGAATTATAGTCATTCTGAATGATAATGTCATATTACAATGAAATATTACAAGCTGTATGCGAATATTAGTTGCGTATTATATGTTTATATTCTGGAATACTCATACACAAAGCATATTAGAGATGAGAAGGATATGTTTATTTGTTTGTTCACTTACTGACTAGTTTTTAATGGATTCTGCTGGATGGAAGGAGGAATGGATAAATAGATTTATAGATGGATGCCAGAAATGTCACATAAAGGTTATAAATTGTAAGTAGATGTAGGTAGTTTGTGTTTTCTTAATACTTATACACACACATTATATGTATGTCAATATGTGTGAACAAATTAGGCTGTTTTAGTGTTTAATTAACGACTAGAGGAATAAATGCATGGCTGGATAGATTTACAAACAAATGGATAGATGGATGGATCTTATAAGATTGAAGTGACACATATGGGGTACAAATGTAACTCGAACAGCTTGTCTTCTTAATTCTGGAGAACACGTACACTGGGCATAACGGAGAAGACAAAGTGGATGGATGATTGGATATATAAGTGGACATCTTGATGGAAGGATTACAAGAGGAATGGAAGAATGGATAAATGAGTGGACTGATTAACAGATGAGTGGATAGATGGATGGAAGGATGGCTAGTTAGATGGATGGACAGGTGGACAAGTGGATGGAAGGATGTTTGGATGGACCATTTCATGGATAGTCAGATTTATAAATGGATGACATATAAGCTTATTTAAGTGTAAATGAATGGATTGATGGGTTTTATAAGACTGAACTGTGACTCGAGTTTTGTAAGTAGGCAAGATTATTTGTGTTGCCTTAATTCTGGAGAACTCATACAGTGGGCATATTGGAGAAGAGAAATTTCAAAGTGTGTGTATTTCGTAATTATTCCACAGCAATATGAAAATGAAGTACTTCAGTTTTTTCAGATTTCTAGTTTATGAATGGATTCTTCTGAATGTATGGATTGTGTTGGTGACTAACTGGATGAATGTATGGATAAATGGATTCATTGATGGGATAAATTGAGTAATAAATTGATTAATGGATGGTTGAATGGTCAGATGGATGAATAAATGGATGGATTGATGAATGCAAGGTAGGATGAATGAATGACTGGATAGCTAACATGGATGGATGGATAGCTAGATGGATTTTATAAGATTGCTTATAGCTTATAAAATGTTAGTGGATGTAGGTAGAAGACTTTGTCTTTCTAATTGTGTGAAACAAACGAAAAATCTATTATTGATCTATTATTGATTATCCTGATGGCTGACTGGATATCTGGATGGATGAGCCAGACACATGAGGGAATGAATAAATAAATGGATTAATTAATGCACTGGTTCCCAGACATTTTCTGTAATGCCCTCCTTTTGTAGATGAGAATATTGTATAGCGGGAGAGCCCCACAAACAAACAAAGTGACAAATCACCTTTACAGTGGAATTATTACAATTATCTTACATTTTTACCATGTTACAGCATTAATTTGCCTTGCTGCCCCACTTTGGGAGCCACTGAAAAGATGGATGGATTAAGGGGCAGATGGATGGAAGAATGGAAAGACGGACTGATAGATGGGTGGATGGATGTATGGATAGACAGACTGTCGGACAGACAGATGAATAGATGGTTGAATGGCGACTTTTTGCATTTTTATTCCTATAAACATCTACAAACACAATGTGTCATTTTGTATGGATGGATAAACATTTCATGTAGGTAAAATATTTGTTGCCATCTTTCTGGAGTATTCCTACATTGGGCAGTCTAGAGAAGAGAAATTTGTGTGTGTGTGTTTAAGATTATTTCAATTGCCATATCTAATATTTATTATTATAAGTATTATTACTGAGCAGTGTTCAAAGAACTTCACTTTTTACTAATTCCATTATTAATAGATAAATAAAAGATTAATTGATTGGGTTCTGCTATTGGGTGAACGGATGACCAGGTGGATCTATAAGAGAAAGTTTAAGTAGGTAGAAGTTTGTGTCTCGTAGTCTCTATTAATGGATGGATTAATTAATTAATTAATTGGATTAATTAATGGCTGGATTAAGGGGCAGATGGATGGAAGAATGGATAGATGGACTGATGGATGGGTGGAAGGATGTCTGGATAGACAGATTGTTGGTCAGACAGACAGATTGATAGATGGTTGAATGGAGAAATAGACAATTATAGCATACATATGTTATAAAATGTGAGTTGATTTAGTTAGAACACTTTGTATTGCCTTAATTCTGGAAAACGTATATACTCTGCATTTTGTTTTATTCCTAAGCCATGTAGAAAACACAACGCTTTGTTTTTTGTGGATGCATGGACGGACGGATGTATGGATGGATATTATAAGACTGAAGGCTCTCACATGGTTTATAAAATATTATTGTATGTAGGTAATATATTTATACATAATGCTGGAGAATTCATACACTAGACAGTCTAGAGAAAAGAGATTTCAGTGTTAGGGTTTTTATTTTTAATATTATTCCAGAGCAGTAAACTTCACTTTATTAAATCAATTGTGAATAGTTAATTAATGGATTTTGTGAATGGATGACTGGATGGATACATGAGTGCTTTAAGATTGAACTGTCACATATAGGCAAGAAATTTTCAGTAGGTAGAAAGGTTTGTGTCTAATGAATTCTGGAATATCCTGTACACTATGGATGGATGGTTGGATTGATGGATTGAGAGAGATTAGAAGAGGAATTGATAAATGGACGAAATATAGAAATGGATGGATGGATGGATGGATGGTTGAATGAATTGTGAGATAGAGACATGGATAAAAGGATGAATTTGTGGATGGATGCCACAATAGTCGATGGATAGTTAGATGGATTAATTGAAAGACAGATGGGTGTATTGAGTGTATCGGTTGTGTTGAAGGCAATATAGATGGGGTGGAAAACAAACTTTAATAGATGCGTAGACATATAGATGTACAGATGGCTGGATGAAAATTTTTTTTTAATTGATCTTCTTGACGTTATGCTACAAGATATATAAGATAAAATGTATACTGAAATCTAACTCAACTGAATTGACAACAATACAGCACAATTGAACATGTAGACTAAAATATTCACTCAGATTATGACCAACAGGAGACAATGTTATAACACCAAATGTGAAAATGTTTGAAACTTACCTATATGGTAGACTGTTGGTCCTGTGGTTGTTGTGCAGACCTTGCTTTTCCTCTTTGGGCAGAGTCACCTTTATATACCTCAGCTGATCTGTACACTGAGCTCGAGGACGTGGAATCACACACGTGTAAACTTCCCTCTTGCTTTTTTTCAGCTCACTCCCCCCCATGCTCCCTCTCCTTTCATTTCACTGCTTCTTAACCATCAGAAGGAAATCGGATAATGTAAAATAGATTTGTAAACAGACAAATAGATTTGATTCACAGAAAATGGATTTGTGTTTATAATATGATCAATACTGTCATATCATGAGAACTTGCCTTAGTTTGAGTCTACATGTTTAAATAGGCTTAAGCGGCTAGAATGTTTAAAGTCTACTTATGATTTCCAACATGAATGAAAGGTAGAAGAAAGGACACAATTTCACTATGATACTTGCTGTTAACCATGAAATCACTGAATTATTTGGAATACTAGAAGTTAGAACTGCATATCCAATATAACTTCAGGTATAGGTTACCACTTTGTAATCACATCTTGTGCACATGCTTGGTGGATCTCTCAATAAAACTGGGGTTGCAGAATGGTGATTTATTTTTCACTTTCTTTACTACAAATGGCAGACTATAAGCAATAAAAGTGACTCATCTTGTGCAAATTGGACAAAATGCCTGTGATGCAACAAAAGTAGCTTCTCATTAAGTGTTGGCGCTTGGGTGCGATAAATGGCATCCTCACCTCGTGAGCTTTTGAGTGCGTCAGTGGTGACACGTAATGTTCAGTGCAGGCTGATGTAGACCTGAGCAAGACTAGGACAGCTACACAGAACATACTGGTCCTTCTCAAAAAATTAGCATATTGTGATAAAGTTAATTCTTTTCCGTAATGTAATGATAAAAATTAAACTTTCATATATTTTAGATTCATTGCACACCAACTGAAATATTTCAAGTCTTTTATTGTTTTAATACTGATGATTTTGGCATACAGCTCATGAAAACCCAAAATTCTCACAAAATTAGCATATT
>JAJAGP010006273.1:0-23293 GCA_025084515.1 Ancistrus triradiatus | reverse complement strand
TGCCTTATAGCCCAGTTGTACTTAAGCGCTTAAAACAAATTTGTGTACACATTGATTGTATCATGTAGAACTGTATCACTTGTACGTCACTCTGAATTGGGATACTTTCTAAATGCTGATATGGTCTGCCACTGTGACCATGGGGGGTGTCATTAGGGACTGCCCTGTGTTGTAATGTTAACTGGCTGCTCATTTGTCCAGCTTCTGCTTTGATATAATAGCTATTGTTAAAAGCACTGTATACATAAATCAAAATTGAAAGCACAAACCCTATGACTCATTCCTTTTGATAATAAAAAGCTGTTTACAACAAGGAATCATGACAATCCTGGTCATGGGCATGCCAGGATTTTTTTTTTATATAACTAAGTGTGCGTTATTATGTTTCATTCCCAGTTCTCCTCACACACCCCCACCTCCTGTTTCTCCACAGCATGATTCAAAGGGCCTTCACTGTTGCTGTGATGATGCATGAAGGATCTGAATAATTCAGCAGAGCACCAGAAAAAACACACTTTTCTGCTGTGTTTGCCTTGCAGTTGAAGCCCTTCAGAGGCTCATACGGTCCCCGAACGAGAGGCTGGGGAACGGAGGAATGATCTACTTTAAGATACGAGTCCGAGGCCTGAACCTCCTGAAAGAGGCATTCTCACTTTTCTTATGCACAAATAGAGCAGCCAGTATGTGTGAATTAAACGCTGTATGGAGGTAAACAAATGCAAAACAGCATGTGACGTTTATTCGGTAGCACGCTGAGTTATATCCTTATGCGTTGTGGGGGGTGGAGTGTGGGGGGTGAGATTGTATGCCGTCTGCCAAAGAATTTGAATAGGTGACAGCACACTTTATTGTTCACATTTTTGCTGACAAACAGCCTTATCTCGCGTTCCATTTGCATCTCTTATTTTCCTATCTCTCCTTCATCGCCGTAAACCCTTATGAGCCGAAATCTCTGGCACGCACATCTCTCTCGCTCTTTCTCAGAGAGATCGATGGTTGTGTTACGTCTGTTATGAGATTGTGTTCTCCAAGTAATTGGACTCAGCTGGGACCACCGAGGCATCTAATTTACACAGACGTCTCCCCATTCCATGCTCATGCGCCCCCTGAGACTCATCACGCCTTTCTATATAAGCATCGCCTCTCCTCCGGCGCACGCTTCGGTTTCCTCAGAGAGCTTCCTGTGCACCCATTTCCCTTAACGCAGCCTGATCCTTTGTGATAGGACATTTATTTTAGGGTTTGCATCAATTTTGAAGAGGTAAGTGACCCAGGTTAGAATATGGGCAGTTCCTTACAGCCGGGTTCATGAATCTACTGTATAAAGGTTTTGTATAAACATATACATATATTGGTTATATATATATTCCTCTGCTGCTCTATAAAAAGGCTCTCAGTTGCTCCTTGGGTAGCATACCTCTTTGTGAGAGATCGCTGACATGTCTCTACGACACATTCGCCCACAGCTGGACCTGTAGATCCTCTGCACTCCTAGTTTGCTGAAGCTGGCATCCCCACTGGTCCCATAAATGCCCAATTGGTGATAGATCTGGCGGCCAGGCCAAGGAAGTGTTGCAATCTGGCGGAGACATTCCTGGGAAACCCTTGCTGTGTGTGGCCGAGCATTATCCTGTTGAAAAGTGCCGGTTGGAACCTCTGACATGACAGGCAACACGTGGCTGCAGAATGTCCTGCACTTATCGCTGAGTTCTTAGTGTCCCTCGTAACACTACCAGGGGTAACAGGCTGTTGTTTGCGATGGCTCCCCAGATCATCACACCAGCACTTGGATCAGCGTGTCGCTCCATAGCAAAGGCACAATTGAGGCGCTCACCATGAAGCCTCCATACTCGATCGATTCTATAGGCAATATGGTCTCAGTCTGTAGCAGTCCAGGTTTCTCGTTCATGACACAACTGCAAACAAATGTGATGGTGGCTGGCTGTCAATGGCAGGACACGTTATGGGTGCCATGACAACAAATTTGCTTTTGCTAAGCACCTAGAAATGATCCAGAGAGAGACATTGGTGTGTAGTGAAGATGCCACCTGTGTCTCGGTGGTGGACAATGAAACTGTGGGAGCTGCTCATCCATGTCAGTGAACCTTCTCTACTGGTGGCCATCCAGAGCTTGTTTGCCATATGCGCATGCCGTCATGGAACCACTGCTCCCGACATCTCCTAACAGCTAGATGACGGGCAATTTGGCAAAACGTCCATCCTGTTTCTCTCAGTCCATTGATGCGCCCCCTATCTTATATCTTCAAATTTGTCATAGAGACATGTCTAGCAGAGAACAATCTCTCACCAAGATGTACACTACCCAAAAGTAGCCACTGAGAGCCTTTTCAAAGGGCAGCAGGGGAAGCCCTCTTGTGGCAAGAGATGGTATCTAATCAGACCACAACTGTAATCATTTACATATCTGCTTGTGACGTACATGTATGCCGAGTTTTGCAGAGTGTTGGACTTACTACTAACACTGAACCTCTGGACTTACTATGCCATCACTATAAACTGGTCAAAGTTGAACGCATGAACATAATTTAGTAGATAATTTAGAACAATATGAGGGCGAGTGATGGGAGAATGAACAGAAAGATGTGAAAGGATGCCCAACCAAGGAGCTGACTGATGCACCAAGCGCTAGAGGGGAAAGGAGAACTAAATCCCACCTCTGAGAGTATGGTAAAACTGTTAAGCCAGTGAAAACCTGAGCAGCTGGCTCGGGGAATAAAGCAGAAACATCCTGAAAATGCGTACAGCAAGGAACATCAAACAGAATGTTGGAAGCTCTATGCATGAAGAACAAAACCGTCAAAAGCAGACTGACACCAAGGCACATGAAACATGTACCGGCACAGAAAATCCAGCAAAAACAAATCCATGCTGCATGGGAGGCTGTGAAGCTGTTCCACTGAGGAGGAATTGGGTGGCAGGTGTTAATACTCCGGTGAGACAGTCCATTATCTCTGCTCGCAAACACCAGATGGCGAGGCAGGCGTCCGTGGTAATGGTGATTGCTATTATTTCATTGTACAGTTTCTTACTGGAAATATTTTGCTAGTCCGATATTTAGCATGAAATAAAGCAGTTTTATTTTTGTTCAGTACCTGCTCCATTTACAAGTTCTATTCAGATAAATTGGCTTGAAATGTCACGTCAATAAAAAAATCAGTTTGTATAAGCCATTATGAACAGGCTTAATATGAAGCAGAATTACTAGTTAGTCCTCAGCTCCAAGACTAGACAGTGCATTTCCTGGAGGGAGTGACGTGTAGAACAGTTTAGGCTTTGAATGCTGTGTAGACGGTAGCGTTCCACTCCTGTTTTCAGCGGTACCTCTGACACATTAATGTATTGTTGCATGCAGTTTTGTTGTGAAAATACCCTTTATATTTACATTACAGCAACAAAACATATTATGAGTTTATGCAGACATGCAAAGGAGAACATGCAAACTCCTCACAGGCAATCCGGACCATAAATCTCTGGACTCCAGAGACAACGATGCCACCTCCTGAAAAATGATACAAAACACAGTTTACAGACTTTTGGATTTTACATGAAAGCTGATTTAAAAATGGAAATATATACAAAAACAACAGTTTCAAACAAGCACAACAAATAAACTACTTCCAGTGACCAATCAAGATAAACCTGCCTTGTCCACGACCTTACCTTGAGCTTATTAATAAATTTCATTACCTGCTGTCCTCCCAAGTCACTCCTGGTGTGTAAAACAAAAAAGAATGAGGCACTTTGCTGCTCTGTTTCCACTGACAGACACAGTAATTGGGTTTGAGCAGCACAGCCACATCCAATTCCACACCAGTCTACTTTCTGCTCTCCAAATTGTATAAATTTGACAGCTATGACATCTTCCTCTCTCACTTTTCCTCTTTTGTTTGCAAGCAAATAAGGACGTCCTCTTTATTCATCTCATTCCGGGCTGGAAAGGAATATCTTTCCGGAGCCTTATGAATTTTGATGTAAATTTATGAGATGGAAGAACGACCCTTTTGAAAAGCACTACAACTTTGGATAGTTTTTCAAAAAACATTAGGGGTGTGTGTGTGTGTGTGTGTGTGTGAGAGAGAGAGAGAGAAAGTTTAATAAAGGGCACTTAACAGGAGACTCCAAGCCAATATCCAAATCCAAAATCCAACAAACGTTATCATTAACGCAGTGGTCAACTTCTACAAGTGGCAAATCAATCAGTAACCAAGAGGCAGACCCAAAGAAGGAGAGAGAGAGACAATAATCAATGCCTGGGTGAACAGAAAAACAATAGAAAGCACTCAGAACTCACATAATAGAGTTGGCAAGACCTTGCAATGAATAATTCCATTATAAGTCCTCATCTAAGCTCAGGAAATGAGGCTCAGCTTTATGTGATTACATGAATGTCCATTGACAGACTGAAGGTGTTACAGTATTGCAAAGCTATACACCGCTCTCGACCTCATTTGGATTCAGTCTCGTCTCGTTCTCGGGGTAAAGTAGACTCAGAAATTGTTGTCGAGACCGGACGAGGCCAGTGTCTGAAGTAACGTTAATTATAAACTGAGGGTTTATTTTCTGGTTTTGAATATCAACAATCCATTCAAAAAGAATAAATCAGTCCTTTCTCTACATGCCTAAATAAAATCTCCACTCAGATTGCCTAACAATGAAAAACAAGTTCCTGCTCTTCACCTTCATCATCCAACCAATGAACACATTGGATGAATATACAAATGGAGCAAATGGATTGAATGGATGTTATTGGCTTTCTTCAGTTGACTTTGAGGTGGCATCTGATTAAGTTTGAGAGAAGAAGGGAGTCATTACCATCATTACATTACATTGCCTTAGTTTGACTAAGACTATAATATTATAATAATTAATAATAATTTTAGGCTATATAGTATTTAATGATATAATTTATAATATAGTCTTGACTCGGACTCGCCTACTTGGTCTTGGTTTTGGTGTTACATTCAAAAACATACATGCTTGTTGAGCTACATTAGGTAACACTAATCTGTCAGTAAGTTAGAAAAGACTACAAGAGAAACTAAAATAATTGAATGGTCATCTTATAGGAAAAATGGTCAAATATGGCAAGTAAGAAATCCGGTCAGAAGGCAAACCAGCAGATAGTGAGCTGTGTTAATAAAACATACAAGAAGACAGTAGCGGACTTTCGATCCAGCAAGTTTTTGCGAATTTTTATAATAAAATAAAAAAATCATTCAAATATTGTAAAAAGAGTTTTACGCTTGGACGAAGTGGAAAAGTTTGAATATCTCTATAGCCGAAATGTGAAAAAAAAAAGTGATGGAAAAGGGTTTTTTGAATAAACAATGATGTATCAAGCTGTAAGTCACATGATTCGTACCACCTGATCAGACCAAGAACAAAACAAAATTGGTATTGTTACATGTACGGACTGTGGTAGCCTAGCGGGTAAGGTACTGGACTATGGACCAGAAGGTCCAGGGTTCAAATCCACCTCTGCCAAGCTGCCACTGTTGGGTCCTTCAGCAAGGCCCTTAACCCACAATTGCTTGGATTGTAAGACTGTACCAATTGTAAGTCGCTCTGGATAAGGGTGTCTGCTAAATGCTGTAAATGTAAATTTAGATATGAAGATAATAGTCAGTTCAACTAAATGTGAATGCGACTGCTAAAATGAGAGTCTACCTGAAGAGGTGGGATGTGGTAGAGATGCCGGGTCAACCAACACACACACACAAGACATTTCAGCCCTCATTACGTGGGCCACTGGTCATCCTGCCCGGCATCTCTGAACTGCAAAGAACACAGCCATAAAAAGACTGTAAATGGCTGTAAAGGTTCATCCGATAAAAACAAAGACTGAGATAAATTCCTCCATTTTTGCTTGTTTCATTTGTCATCTGAAGTTACTTCACTTAAATGCAGTGGATGGAGTCACAACTTAATTCGTATTTTTTGTGCCGACATTTTAGAATGGCTAGTGAACCAAAACAAGAGTAAATCAACAGCACAGTGAATTAAAAATACATTTGTGGCATGGCCTGTTAATGCAGGAAAGCTCAGGTCTGGTCTGCTATTCTAAATGAGAATCCACTCCTTGTTGAATACAAGGGTTCACAGGCGTGTGTGGAATCTGATAAACCCTTGTCAGCGGTAAAGCCTGTAGAAGACGAACAGAGAATGAGAAGAGAGGCTGGAGGATGAAAGAGGGCTCGTCACTGCGGATAACATCGAAAATCAAATGCACAAAAGCAAAACTACAATCCAAACAAGAGTGTAAATATCATTTCAGTGATGGTGGGACAATATACAGTACATTTTCTGAAGAGCACTTCTTGAGGGACAGGGGTGCCAAAGGTGCCACCATAGGTACTGTTGGTTTAAATGAATATATAGGCTACGGTTTTATGTTCAACCATCCCATGAGTGGCCTGTAGATGGCGCAATATATATGGGCGTAGTGTATGGCATGATCTCCTCAAAGAGAATCTTAATTGAGAAGCATCAAGAAGATGGGTTCAGTATGAATTTGCACTGTTACTGGTCTAATGTAAGATTCTGCCACATTAGCTGTACAAGAACTTATGATGAGCATTAAGTAGAGTTAGAAAAGCAGCAGAAATACTTCAGTGAATAAAATCAAACCAAATATTTTTTAAAAATATTTGCTTACTCACTTGTAGTGGTCTTTCCAAACAAGCTATGGACGATTATGCCACTGAATTTATGCCAACTTAAATATGTACAGTACTTCATAATTCATCGACAATGTAACAAAATGTATCAAATTGTTACAGTACGTAATAAAATGTGGGTGGCTCGGTGGGTAGCAGTCGCCTCACAGCGAGAAGGTCCTGGGTTCGATCCCAGGGTGGAGCGGTCTGGGTACTCCCTGTGTCTGCGTGGGTTTACTCCGGGTGCTCTGGTTTCCTCGCACAGTCCAAAGATATGCATGTTAAGTTAATTGGTGTCTCTAAAGTGGCCATACTGTTTGTGTTTGAGTGTGTGTGTGTATGTGCCCTATGATGGATTGGCACCCTGTCTAGGGTTGTTCCTGCCTTGCACCCAGTGCCGCCGACTAAGCGCAAGCTCTCCACACAGCAGTGACATTGTGCGTCCATACATTGTGACATTGTGGGTTGTGCTGTGTTGGTTCTTGAAGACGTTTCACCTCATCTGAAAGGCTTCTTCAGTTCTAGAAGTTGATGGGGAGTGCCAGGTATTTAAGCTCTAATTGGGTCGTTACATTGGAGGGTCATCCTGTGAGTCGTTAGGATCACAGGGCCCAAGGTGTGACTCGTTTGTGAGTCTTTGACCAACCCTGCCATCATTAGGGTCACGTTTTTAGGTGCCAATGGAGGTTATGCCTCTTAGGAAGGGATCTCAAGATTACTTTGTAGGTGGCTGATAACTGGGGTCATAAACCACCCGTTCTGTTCAACGATGGTTGTTCTCATTGGACATAGATAGCCTCCTTCACTCCTCTTTCAAACCATCTGTCTTCTCTATCCAAAATATACACACTTAGATCCTCAGAGGAGTGTCCTTTCTACAAGTTCCTAATACATTCAGAAACATCATTTTTTTTATTGTTTGTTTTATTGCTTTGGACAGGAGACAGTACAGAAAGGCACTTCCAGGAATGTATCCTTACTTACGAACAAGTTAGGACATTATTTTCCCATGAGATGTAAAGAAATCTTTACCAACTTTTGAATTTTCTATGGATTTATTTAACCTTATTTCCACAGCCATACTTTTGGTAGATAAAAGAGAAAGACCCTTTCCTATTTCAAAGACTCTTCCCCCAACTCTAGGACATGCATTCTGTAAAACTCACTGACATGATGGATTCTGGTGGGAATAAAATTGCACAGATGCCCTAGTAGTAATTGCATTAGCCCACCTTCCTATGTAAAATTAATCATGTCTGTTATATAAGACAGTACATGTCGTGCCTTCCCAGGCAGCCTATGGATCTTTACAAGGTCAAGAGTTGTGTGTAACCACATTATATACTTCAGCACTTAGTATATTTATGTGTTCATGAATAATCATTGCTCATGTCGATGAGTGATTGAAAGGATAGATACTTTTGTTTGAAGGAAGCCAAAAATGCTTTGATAGACAGTATTACAAACGACACGGAAGATCAGCCAGTTGAAACCGAGACTTGACAAGTGAATGTGAACCAGATTATATAGTTATAGGTTAGAGAAAATATACAGGTAGTGGGGAAACAAACAAATGAGTACTACTTACAGTAGGACAGGCACATACCATACAATTCCAAACACCATTTAAAGCTTGTTACAAATAAGTAGCGGAAAGTCATCCACGCAAACACGAGTACCTCTAAACATATGAGCCCTGTTAGAACAGTCTCTAGTCCAAACGAGCAAATGAGCACAAAACCCGTAAGGACAAATAACGCATGCTCTTAAACTCTAAGTCCCGCCTCTGCACATTGATCCACATCGTTGGTTGGCTGTTGAGGTGACAAACTGGGCAGAAAAGACAAAAACACTGCAAATAGAGCGCAACAGAGCAATGGCGTAATAAACCGCTACCAGTACTAGGGGAGTAACGATGCATCATGACACAAAAATTGGGCTAATTGGTTTATACGTTCTTAATTTTGGCACCATCTAATGCAACCGCAGTTTTGAACACTAGGTGGTGCATATCCCGTTCTCAGTGAGAATCATATATTTTTTTTAATTGCTGGGGACTAAGGAAATTATTGTCCTTGTACAATTATACAATGAGATTAGTATTAGAATTAGAATTAGAATTGCGCCAGAACTGAACAAATCTACCAAAAAAAATAAATTAATTAATTTAAAAAAAACAAAATAAGAGGGTCACACAGACAGATTAGTACAATTAAACACACAGAGACCTTTCACTTCAAGATTAGAATTGCAGTGATAGAATAAAAAGAAATATTGTACAGAAGTATTACACTGACAGCATAGGGCATTTTGTTTACAATTTAAAACCTAATGATTCTTGTCATTTCTTTTGATAGCAGAGGACTGATGTTTTAATGAAAACTACAAGACAATGTGTAAATGATAAACTATACATTACAGAAATAAAAAAGGAATGTCTTTTTGTTAAATGTAAAATCAATAATCGTGAGGAAATCGCATTGTGAACTCGGTATCGTGAATCGAACACGGTCTTTACCATTTTGAGTCCGTTTATAGCTGTCCTGAGCGTGTTATAGCTTTGTCCAGAGTTAGGACAGATTTTTGTTTTCTATTATAATTTATTATGATTTTAAGTCCTTGGTCAAACTGTTGTTCATTGGATGGTCATTAAATGGTCATGAAACTCAGGTGTGAGTGGGCATCCTGTTTTATTTAAAGAACAGGGATCTATCAAAGTCTGCTCTTCACAACACATGTTTGTGGAAGTGTGTCATGGCATGAACAAAAATTTCTGAGGAGCTCAGAAAAAGAGTTGTTGATGCTCATCAGGCTGGAAAAGGTTACAAAACCATCTCTAAAGAGTTTGGACTCCACCAATCCACATTGTTTAGAAATGGAGGAAATTCAAGACCATTGTTACCCTCCCCAGGAGTGGTCGACCAACAAAGATCACTCCAAGAGCAAGGCGTGTAATAGTTGGAGAGGTCACAAAGGACCCCAGGGGAACTTTTAAGCAACTGAAGGCCTCTCTCATATTGGCTAATGTTAATGTTCATAAGTCCACCAACAGAAGAACACTGAACAACAATGGTGTGCATGGCAGGGTTGCAAGAAGAAAGCCACTGCTCTCCAAAAAAAAACATTGCTGTTCGTCTGCAGTTTGCTAAAGATCACGTGGACAAGCCAGAAGGCTATTGGAAGAATGTTTTGTGGACGGATGAGACCAAAATAGAACTTTTTGGTTTAAAAGAAAAGCGTTATGTTTGGAGAAAGGAAAACACTGCATTCCAGCATAAGAACCTTATTCCATCTGTGAAACATGGTGGTGGTAGTATCATGGTTTGGGCCTGTTTTGCTGCATCTGGGCCAGGACAGCTTGCCATCATTAATGGAACAATGAATTCTGAATTATATCTGAGAATTCTAAAGGAAAATATCAGCACATCTGTCCATGAACTAAATCTCAAGAGAAGGTGGGTTATGCAGCAAGACCACGACCCTAAGCACACAAGCCGTTCTACCAAAGAATGGTTAAAGAAGAATAAAGGTAATTTTTTGGAATGGCCAAGTCAAAGTCCTGACCTTAATCCAATCGAAATGTTGTGGAAGGACCTGAAGTGAGCAGTTAATGTGAGGAAACCCACCAACATGCCAGAGCTGAAGCTGTTCTGTACGGAGGAATGGGCTAAAATTCCTCCAAGCCGGTGTGCAGGACTGATCAACAGTTACAGGAAATGTTTAGTTGCAGTTATTGCTGCACAGGGGGGTCACACCAGATACTGAAAGCAAAGGTTCACATACTTTTGCCACTGACTAATATGTAATATTGGATCAGTTTCCTCAATAAATAAATGACCAAGGAAATTATTTTAGTCTCCGTGTTTACTGGGTTCTCTGATCTACGTTTAGGACTTGTGTGAAAATCTGATAATGTTTTAGGTCATATTTATTCAGAAATACAGAAAATTCTAAAGGGTTCACAAACTTTCAAGCACCACTGTAGATGTAGAGTGAAATAATTTAAAGAGTAAAGAGAACACTTTGTATACTACAGTATAAATGAAGCACAATCATTTCTTCTTTTGTCATTCATACCATACCTTGGCTGTGAGTTCCTTTCCAGGCCATTTTGCTGACAGCTTAACAAGAAAAGAAAGAGAACTGAGGAATACAGCGACAACATTCTGTGAAGCTGCTCGAAAAAACACATGCAATGCAAGCTTTACAAGAGATGTTAGGGGAGAGATGTCTGTTAGTGAGCAACATGACATAACAGAACTGGTAGATTTGATCTGCTTGAGACTGGTGGCTTGGAAAAAAGAGCACAACAGTTTCCATTAGATATGTATGTGTGTTTATATTAAATGTATTTTTTTAAGCTGCTGCAGTAAGTTTTTACAATAACCATACACTTGTTGCTTTGTTAATGATTTAACAAAAACCAGCAGTAATTTGCCATCTCACCCATTAGGCCCATCAGATGTACTGGTTTTGTTATATTGTAATTTTCGTTTATATGTAATAGAAGATTAGAATACACAAACAAGTTTTCTTTCTATCTTTGTGGGTACTTTCCACTGACAATGTTCACAAAGAAATGTTACACCTACACCTAACCCTAACTTGAACCTCAGTTACTTAAGGCATATTTTTGGCCCCTGTAGTTTTTCAAAAAGAAGCTGCCATTTAAGAGGGAGAAAAAGCAAAATGTCCCCTCAATATAAAAATGTCAGATATTTCTTTTAGTGGAAACATTGGTCCTAACAATGATATATAAACTTGACCACCTCACAAATTAATAGCCAAAAGGCTGACTGAAGGCTGTGCATAGACAAAATTAGAGCTGCACCAAAGCTGTGTCTAAAGTGTCTATCTAAAAGGCCCTAACATTTTAACTTCCTGAAAGCCTGGAGGGTTCATGCTTATTCCAGCAATTGTATGAGGTTCTTTTTAGCTGCCCATCAAACCAGGAAGCAAGTAGGGAACAGACCGTAGAGTAAGAGTTTAACATGCACATTTTCTGTGGTTATTTGTTCAGAATTTGTAAACATGCCTGAGCTTCAAACAAATCCTTGTGAGGGGGAGAAGGGCACCATCAGCAAAAATAGTTTTAAAATGTTAGTTATAAAGCTGCACACAAAATTGTCCCTAATGGCTGACTTCACTGGAGACAGCGTAATTGTGCGGACTTGAAAGTGAATATTAACTTCAAAGTAATGTACAACCAGTAGGCTATGTAGCTTGTCTGATGAAGTATACTAATGTAACTAATGGAAGAAAAAACAGCAGGCAAACGTCAAATCCATTTTCAAATGAAGTCCCCATTTTAACATGACCATTAAAGAAGTGCCTGTTGCTGTTGACTCCAGTTTGATTGACACATTAAAATGGTAAGAATGGCCTGAAAACCAAATTAGATTTGGTGAGAAAATCGTATTTGGCCCACTTATGTGTGCAGTATGAATATAGCCTAATTGTCTTAGTGAGGTGCTGAATGGTGGGGTTTGGATTAAGAGCAGTGACAATTGAAACCATAAAACGAAAATGCAAACCTCTTTTTGCCATTTCATATCCACACGCATATTTTAAATAACATGAAACGCCTACATTTGCAGTTTCAATTTTCCACATAAGCATGAGTCATTTGGGATAAAAATAAAAACAAATTAAAAAGAGCTATTTGCCATTCCTTTTTGTCATCCATCCTGGGGATTTCATGGCCATAAAATGGAAAAACTAATAGGGAAAAAGAAATCCAAGTTTCAATTTTGGCTTTTCGTTTTCTTCGTGTGACATTTTTTTCATGGCATAATGTGTGCCAAAATTAAAATAATGATGCAAAATGGAATCTGGAAAAGGTTACAAAACCATCTCTAAAGAGTTTGTTCTCCACCAATCCACAGTCAGAGAGATTGTGTACAAATGGAGGAAATTCAAGACCATTGTTACCCTCATCAGGAGTGGTCGACCAACAAAGATCACTCCAAGAGCAAGGCGTGTAATAGATGGTGAGGTCACAAAGGACCCCAGGGGAACTTCTAAGAAACTGAAGGCCTCTCTCATATTGGCTAATGTTAATGTTCGTGAGTCCACCATCAGAAGAACACTGAACAACAATGGTGTGCATGGCAGGGTTTCAAGGAGAAAGCCACTGCTCTCCAAAAAGAACATGGGGGATTTCATGGCCATAAAATGGAAAAGCTAATAGGGAAAAGGAAACCCAAGCTTCACTTTTGGCTTTTCGTTTTCTTCGTGTCACATTTTCTTCATGGCATAATGTGTGCCAAAATTAAAATAATGATGCAAAATGGATGAATCAACAGCAACATAACAGTTTGTGATTCAGTTTTCAGCATGTGGACTGTGGTAGCCTAGTGGTTAAGGTACTGGACTCTGGACCAGAAGATCCAGGGTTCAAATCCTCTTTCTGCCAAGCTACCACTGTTAGGTCCTTGAGCAAGACCCTTAACCCACAATTGGTGGGTTGTAAGAATGTACCAATTGTAAGTTGCTCTGGATAAGGGTAACTGCTGTTTTAATGTTTTCAGTGCAAAAAAAAAAAGCAATTGGAAACGAACGTCTGCTGGTGATTTTCATTTTTGATCTCATTTTGAATTTTGGTCTGGATATTTGCGCAGATGTATGGAAGGAGAAACGGCGTGAAGAGGTTTGTATTTTCATTTTATTTTTGACCAGATTTACCTCTCATAATAAGTCTAGTTCCTAAGAAGTTTAATTTTCCCACCTACTTGAAGCTACAAAGTGGGACATCTGAAGTCACTAGAGATGTGCATTTTGGAGCTAGGGTGTCTGGATGTTATTTGTTGTCCTGAGCAGCCAGGTTCTTGGCAACCTGTCTTTTTGTCTTCCTGTTGTTGGTTAAGGTGGTAGCGATTACTGCAGGGCTATACAGATCCTCTTCTATGCTTGGCTGCTTTCAGAAGAATGTTTGGCAACAAGTTTGCTGATATTGTGGCTGGATATTGTTTAGTGCAGTCCACGGCGCTGCACCTTCTGGCGGTTTGGGTTCCGTGGCTACTGCTGTTTTGCTTCACGTTTTGCTTCTCGTTCCGCTTTGTTGTTGCATTGCTTCTGCTTCGCTTTCCGGGTGGCACTATGCTCCATTTGGCTTCAGCTTCTGGCGGCCTCTTTTACTTTTGCTGGCTTGTTTCGCTGGCTAATGCTTGTCATGCTGCGCTGCTTGAGTGCCAGAGATATTTTTTGTTTATATTTCTTGTTTAGTGTGGTTTTGTAGTCATGTTTTATGTATTTATCCTCTTATAAATTACGTCTGGAATTGCTTATTTTCTCATAAGTATTGTCTTTTTATGTTGAAGTGGTCTATGTAGTGTCTAGGGACCTGTGGTGGGAGATGCGCCCATCCTTAATGTGATTTCCTCACGATATTTATTGCAACCTTAATTCTTTTAGCGTGACTTTTTTAGCACGTGTGAGGTTTTCTGTGACTGTATCCATTTTTTGATTTTTAATGCTTATTTTTATTGATGATAGGTTGCTTGACTAGAAATTGTTCAGCAGAATTCTGTATTTTTGCTATGACGTGTCTCTGCTTGGTATCTGCAGAACCATCCTGGGTGGCCTATTTGGTAGAGTAATGAGTGTATTCCCTAGGGGGGTGGATTCCTCGGGTGGCATAGTCAGTACTAAAACCCCAAATCAGAAAAAGCTGGGACAGTGTGGAAAATGTGTATTAAAAAAAGGGTTTTTTACATTTACTTTGACTTTTATTTCAATGCAGACAGTATGAACCTGAGATATTTCGTCTTTTGTCTGGTCAACTTCATTTCATTTGTTAACAAACATCCATTCCTGCACTTCAGGAATGCAACACATTCCAAAAAAAGTTGGGACAGTAAAGCATTTACCACTTTGTAATGTTGGCATTCGTTTTCAGCACACTTAAAAGATGTATCAAGGCCCTTGCCCTTTATGCACCGAAATTCCTCCACATTCCTTGAATAATTTAATGATATCATGCACTAGAGGGAGAAATGTGCAAATCCCTTCCAATTTTTTGGAGGGGAACATTGTTGTTAAATATTTCAATAATTTTCACACGCATTTGTTGACATACTGGAGATCCTCTGCTCAGTGTCTCAGTCTTTCGTTGATATTTTTTTTCTACCAACTCATGATTATAATCACCTGTTTGGAATCATATCATTATTTAGTTTTTTAATTCATTAATAGCCCTAAATTGCCTCTGTCCCAACATTTTTTCGGAATGTGTTGAAGGCCTGAAAAGCAGGAATGGAGGTTTATTAGCAAATGAAATTAAGTTGACCAGACAAAAGATGAAATATGAAATATGTCCTTCATACTGTCTGCATTGAAATAAAAGTCAAAAGAAATATAAGAAACACTGTGGGGTTTTTTATAAGCATTTTTCATACTGTCCCATCTTTTTTTTATTTGGGATTGTATTATATGGTGGCTAGTGTAAAGCCCTGTGTTGGGGTTTGTATTTAAACACCATCAATTTGTTAGAAATTGAACTCCAATCCCTCAATACTGCCACACTAGGAGTGCTCTGAGTAGGGTTCAAACAATCTTGGAGCTAGACAGAACAACTGACTCTCCGCCCAAAAATTGTCGCTCATGTAATCTGGAAGGGTTACCATTTTATGGATGCTAATAAGAATAAAAATAAAGTGCAAATATTGAAAATGGAGTGTACAGTGGGGCAAAAAAGTATTTACCCAGCCACTGATTATGCAAGTTCTTTTGCTTTCTACTTAGAAAGATGAGAGAGGTCTGTAATTTTCATCATAGGTACACTGAGAGACAAAATTAGAAAAACAATCCAGGAAATCACATTGTGGGATTAAAAAAAAAAAAAAAAATGTAAATCATGATGGAAAAAAAAGTATTTGGTCACCCACAAACAATCAAGATTTCTAGCTCTGTAACTTCTTCTTTAAGAAGCTCTTCTGTCCTCCACTCGTTACCTGTATTAATGGCACCTGTTTGACCTCGTTATCTGTATAATGTCTGTACACCGTTATCTGTACACCTGTCCACAGCCTCAAACAGTCAGACTCCAAACTCAACCATGGCCAAGACCAAAGAGCTGTCGAAAGTAGACCTGCACCAGGCTGGGAAGAGTGAATCTACAATAGGCAAACAGGTTGGTGTGAATAAATCAGCTGTGGGAGCAATTGTAAGAAAATGGAAGACATTGATAATCTCCCTCGATCTGGGGCCCCATGCAAGATCTCATCCCGTGGGGTCAAAATGATTATGAGAATTATGTGAGCAAAAATCCCAGAACTACACGGAGGGACCTGATGAATGACCTGCAGAGAGCTGGGACCAAAGTAACAAAGGCTACTATCAGTAACACACTACACCGAAAGAACTCGGCATGTCCCATTGCCTAAGCCAGTACATGTCCAGGTCCGTCTGAATTTTGCCAGAGAGCATATGGATTTTTTTCTCATTTTGTCATTGAAGTGTACCTATGATGAAAATTACAGACCTCTCATCTTTCTAAGTAGGAGAACTTGCACAATAAGTGGCTGACTAAAAGTGGCATCAAACTTCAATACTCTTAGGGGTATAAAAAATACTTAAACACTTACTCAGGGTCACAGGAACAACGTTACCTAGCCAGCAGCATAGGGTCCAAGGCAGGAAGATCCCTAGACAGAGCTCCTATCCATTGTAGGGTACACTGTGATTGTGGTAATGTCTGCTAAACTACCATTTTGGTCAACGACATATCTCACAGAACATAACGCGGTCTTTAAATGGGCATGTTACTGTTCTCAAAAAATGCATAAAATTGTAAACATCTTGATGGGGAGGTCCATTTGACCTATTTGAGGAACTATTACTTGATATAAAGGGGCCTTTTGGAATTCCATCTTTGATCTGTAGGAACAACTAGGAACTATTGACTTGTTGTTTATAATATACAAGGGAGGAAAGATGGAGAGAAAGGGGAAAGTGAGAGAGGGAGCGATAGATCAGATCCTGGGCATAAGGCCAACTAATTTTTTTTTTTCCTTTTCTGCTGCCCACAGATGGCACATCCATACATTTTGGATCCAATAGTGTTCTACATCTCGTCAGCATTCAGTGTAAACTTAATCAGTATTTACCCATTCCGTCCTACAGGAAGATGCTGCCGGCATTCAGAGGTTGTGTTTAAAAGTGACCGTTGGAATGGATTGCAGTTTAGAAGGAGTAAAAAGATCAAATATCTTCCCTGCTTTTCTTCCAGGGCCGTGTTCTGCTGTGCCTTAAATAACTTGTGTACCTTTTCATTACAGGCTTTTAATATATGCTAGTCTAGAAGGTCCATATTATTATGGGCAGCCACATATCCCAGAATTTTTTTCACCAGTCTCTGTGAACTGGAAGTACAATTTTCAAAGTACAGTGGAACCTCGGTTTTAGACCACCTAGGAACTTGTCGCATTCGGTTCTCGGCGCATTTTGACTAGCAAAATTTGTCTTCGGACCTCGTCGTTTGCTCTGTACTCAGCGCACTTTGTTTAAATTTGTATGAGTCGACTCGCTCGACTCGTTCCACCTGAAACTCGATTCACGATTCAGTACACAGTTGTCATGCTCAGAATAGCTGTTTCTCAGTGAAGATCTCCACAATTTTTATTGTGTTTTTTCTTTACTTTTATATCTATTTCACTATATTCTTAGTGCAAATAATCTCCATGGGTCTTACAAAGGTTGATGAATGGAGCCAACCAAAAGGATCACTTTCAGTCTGAGCCATTATTGTGAAGAGTGAGACAATCCAGCATTGCCTTAAATAGTGATCTCATTTAGAAGCATTGACATTAAAAGATCAGCTACAAGTTTCTGGTGTGGGCTGTAGGGAAAATTATTTAAATATATTCAATATCTGGTTTACACCCACTCAAGCTGTATCTTCTTTGTTGTCCCATAGGGTATCATGGGAAGACAGATGTATAGCCTGGAGAGGGTACAGGTCTGTTACCAGGTATCACACAATCAGTTGTCATATGGGCAGAAAGAACAAGCCGTGAGGAGAACATGTTAAACCTCACAGCCCCAATAACCAGAGACAAAGTTTAAACATTGGTCTCTGGAGCTGTGTGGGACCAACTCTGCTGTTGTCATGCTGTCATTCTCTGGTTGTACACAAGTCTAAAGTCTAATACTGTTTTCAGATTTATATGAAGCAGATGGGTGGCACAGTGGCTCGATCGGTAGCACCACTGCCTCACAGCAAAAAGGTCCTGTGTTCAATTCCAGTCTTGTCATTAGTGTAGCACCTAGCATGTCAGTTAGCACCATTTTCACCATGTCCACTCTAAATAAACTGCACATTTACACTTGCTTTCATATCCCTTGCCCTTACTTGGAATGCAACACAGGTTTTCATGTCAAGTGTAACAGTGTAATACTTTAGCTTTTCACTTTGTGTCACTTGGTGACCATTATACTGCACTGCCAAGTTGAGGAGAAACTGCGGAACATTTTTGGAGGCACTTGCTATAGTACACTTTTCCAATTAATCTCATTTGACAGCTGTGTCATCAGGGCACTAGCCCAGAATGTGTCCCATAACATAACTCTGTCTCTTAAGTCAGGTGTAGCTTGCTACCAAAACTGACTTTGTCTGTTGGAATAACTTTTTTAATATCTGGTTCAACTTTTAATATTGCTTGCATTTCGTATATTTTCAGACTCTATTTTTATTTTCTCTTAAAGCCGTGCCGTCTTGTCACTCCTGCCCTTACCACCAACACAAAATGACTCCGTTCCTTTTACATTGATCAGTACTGGCAGTTTCTGCTCTGCTGGAGACTGACCAGAGAAAAAAAGTTCAAGAAAACTCATCACTGTTTTTTGTAAGCACGGCCTTAACCCAAAGAAGCAATGTGTTCCAATCAATATCAAAAGTCTAAAAGTCCTGACATTCCTACCGCATACATTTTTAACTTTGGCACGCCATTTGTTTCACTTCATGGAATACTCTCCATTCTTTCAATGCCAGATAGTGTTAGAAAACATTCTGAAAAATGATTTTTATGTTGGCTGTCGCCACACATTTCCACAGATCTGTGGTCCAGTCCTGACTCCAAATTCTATGCGGAGTTTGCATGTTCTCTCTGTGTCCACATGGGTATTCTCCAGGTACTCTGGAAAAAAGACCTGAGAGTCAACGACTCACTATTGGGTCACACCTTGGCCGTGGTGATCCTGACGACTCATGCATTGACAGGGTGGGTCAAGGACTATTGGGACCACCTCCAAGGTGACAACCCCATGAGGACTCCCAACAACTTCTAGAACTGAAGAAGCCTGGAAGAATTCCAGTTGCCTTCAACTCAAACAGTCAAGACTATCATGACCTGGATGACTGAGAACTTTCACGGACATAGACACTCACAGTCGTGTTCCAAAATCTAGTGGAAAGCCTATTTCTTCTAGCACCAAATGAGGAGGAACTTCATTCCTAATAATAACATGGTTTGGCTATAAGGTTATCCAGTGGATGTTTTCTTGCATTAATCGTAAGCCTCTTTGGATAAGGCGTCTGTTCAATGATTAAATGTAAACGCAAAATGTTTATTCTCTACATTATCTTGCTGTAACATCTGTATAACCTCAGCTATGTGCAGTGTGCACTTACAGTGTGTTACAGAATACACTGTACAGCCATGTTATTAAGTAGAGCAGTGTTCATTTCATGGTTACTCCGATGCCCTCCAAGTATCTCACACACAGCAGGGAGTGGGGATTGACAAAAAAAGAGACCCTTTGAAGTTTCAGTTCTCTATTTGTGATTGAGTTGAATGTGGTAGAGTGATTTTTGTGTCTCTGATCTTTAGAGCAGTTGTATAAATCTACGAATAATTTAATCTGGGTGAATATGAAACTGGATAGTAAAGAGCAATGGTGTTTTATGACCCATATTGATGGGTCACATAATTACTTTATAGCAGGTCAGTTGTAAGAGTCAGTTGCTGGAACCTGCAGCTCCAGAGGGTCCAGAGTTTTCATCCCGGGTGCAACTTGGTTGGTCTATTTAAAGAATTCCGAATTTGATTCTTGATGATAAGTGGGGGTAGTGCTGCTGCTATCGATATGTCCATATCTGATCTAGTTTACTGTTTATACTGTGGTTGTATATTTACAGCATTTAGCAGACGCCCTTATCCAGAGGGACTTACAGAAGTGAGTTTTATTCCTCCTACAACCCCTGGCAAAAAGTATGGAATCGCCAGTCTTGGATGAGCACCCATTCAGACATTTCATTCTGTAAAACAAACTCAGATCAAAAACATGATACAATAATAAGGTCATTCCAAAGTGCAACTTGTTGGCTTTCAGGAACACTCAAAGAAATGAAGAGAAAACATTGTGGAAGTCAGTGAATGTAACTTTTATTGACCAAGCACAGGGAAAAAAATATGGAATCACTCAATTCTGAGGAAAAAAGTATGGAATCACTCAAATTGGAGGTAGAAAATTTCCTTTCCCTAAATGGACACCTGCCTCAGAGTAGATCTGCTCGTTAGTCTGCAGTTAAAAACACCTGCAGTCATGACACCTTGGAGGGCTGCTGGACGAAGTGGAGTGGCAAGAACCATGGCTCCAACAACAGAAATGTCTCTTGAACCAAAAGAGAGGATTGTGAAACTTCTTGAAGAAGGTAACTCTTCACGCATGGTTGCTAAAGATGTGGTTGCCAGGGGTTTGTAGCAGATGTGGTTGCCAGGGGTTGTAGCAGACAAAAGCTCATGTTAGTACAAGTAAGCAATAGCCCAAGATCACAATCCAAACAGAACCTGATAAGATCTGATGAAACACACAAGCAAAGAGTGCTCCTTTGGGTGTGATGCTGGGTCTATGTGGTTGTGATGTGTGCTGCAGATCAGAGGTTCCCCCATATTACAAACTGTGTAAATGTTGTTTTTGTAGTATTTATGTCTTTAGTTAAAATTGCCCAATCTAATAATCTATGATAATAGTATGGTGACAGTCCGTTAGACTATCTCACAGTTATGGAACTGCAATAATGGCAAATAAGCTGCTTATACCTAGGGAGCACGATAGGTGGCACTATACCAATACTCATAAATGACACATTTGTGTAGCCAGGATTGCAGACTCCGTTATCCAGAGAGTGTGTGTGTGTGTGTAGAATGTGATTTTAAATCAAATATATTTGGTTTTTAATAACCTGTAATAATCACACATCTGGAATGATTAAAATAATAATACAAGTTGAATACAAGAAAAAAACACTATGTCCAGTGATTATAGCCATTGTTACTCCAAACATGGCCGATCTGAGTATGTATGTCTGGTTTCAGTGTAACCTTGTGTCTGTCATAAAAAAGCCATTGGTACTGAATGCGATGTGAAATAAACCAACCATCCAAATTTTAATGCTCTAACATTGGGTCAAAATGGTCTGACTAGCTACAAATCTAAGATATCAAACAAGGAGAAACAGCAAATTGTTCCATCCGTATGTGATTTCGTCTCACCACCTCCTACCAGCTTTGTTTTCATGGTCTAAACCTAATCTCCATTAACTTTATTTAACTACCTGGCTGCATGGTGAGAAGCAGGATCAGAACAGATTTCCAGACAGACAGTAAAGAGAAAGAATGGGACAAACTCAGCACATGGGGCAAAGTGAGCCTGTCGAGATGGACGTCATTACACTTCAGGACATGTACAAGAAGTTTGTGACTGAGTGTCCTAGTGGCCTCTTGTTTTTGCATGAATTTAAGAGATTTTTTGGAGTGGGGCCAGTTGGAGAAGCGTCGGAATACGCCGAGAGCATGTTTCGTGCTTTTGACAAGAATGGGGTAAGAAGCAGCACAGGTTTGGTGTTTAATAGATCGTGTTTATACATGTATGTTCACTCATAGCATGGTTAGGCTCTGTAGTCCCACCGGACCACGTGAGGCAAAAAAATTAATCATATTATGTTTATATGGTTTACTGGTATAGGTATTAAATATTGTGCATATGTGACTTTAATGTTTTACAGACATGGTGCCTTAATATGGAACTGCCCTATGTGGATATTTTCTCTTTTCCGGACAATTCTCTGTAAACCCTAGAGATGGCTGTGTGTGAAAATCCCAGTAGATCAGCAGTTTCTGAAATACAAAGGACAGCCTGTCTAGCACCGGCAACCATGCCACATTCAAAGTCACTGAAATCACCTTTCTTTCCCATTCTGATGCTCAGCTTGAATTTCAGCAGGCTGTTTATAATTATTTTTAAAATCAAAACATGGTCTCATATACTCAACATCAACCTACTGAATACAGTGGGTTGACCACCTTGGAACTCGTCGAATTTGGTTCTCGATACTTTTTGACTAGAAAAATTTGTCTCATGCTAGTGCCATGCTAGAGATGTTGTGTTAGGATGTTGGTGGGTTTCCTCACATTAGCTGCTCGCTTCAGGTTATTCCACAACATTTGGATTGGATTAAGATCAGGACTTTGGCTTGGCCATTCCAAAACATGAACTTTATTCTTCTTTAACCATTCTTTGGTAGAACGGCTTGTGTGCTTAGGGTCGTTGTCTTGCTACATGACCCACCTTTTCTTGAGATTCAGTTCATGGACAGATGTCCTGACATTTTCCTTCAGAATTCTCTGATATAATTCAGAATTCATTATTCCATCAATGATGGCAAGCCGTCCTGGCCCAGATGCAGCAAAACAGGCCCAAACCATGATACTACCACCACCATGTTTCACAGATGGGATAATGTTCTTATGCTGGAATGCAGTGTTTTCCTTTCTCAAAACAACGCTTTTCTTTTAAACCAAAAAGTTCTATTTTGGTCTCATCTGTCCACAAAACATTCTTCCAATAGCCTTCTGGCTTGTCCACATGATCTTCAGCAAACTGCAGATGAGCAGCAATTCTCCTTGCAACCCTGCCATGCACACCATTGTTGTTCAGTGTTCTTCTGTTGGTGCACTCATGAACATTAACATTAGCCAATGTGAGAGAGGCTTTAGTTGCTTAGAAGTTACTCTGGGCTCCTTTGTGACCTCGCCAACTATTACCCGCCTTGCTCTTGGAGTGATCTTTGTTGTTCGACCACTCCTGGGGAGGATAACAGTGGACTTGAATTTCCTCCATTTGTACACAATCTGTCTGACTGTGGATTGGTGGAGTCCAAACACTTTAGAGATGGTTTTGTAACCTTTTCCATCCTGATGAACATCAACAACTCTTTTTCTGAGATCCTCAGAAATTATACACTTCCACAAACATGTGTTGTGAAGAGCAGACTTTGATAGATCCCTGGTCTTTAAATAAAACAGGGTGCCCACTCACCTGATTGTCATGCCATTGATTGAAATCACCTGACTCACCTTCAAATTAACTGCTAATCCTGGAGGTTCACATACTGTTGCCACTCACTAATATGTAATACTGGGTCATTTTCCTCAATAAATAAATGACCAAGTATAATATTTTTGTCTCATTTGTTTAACTGGGTTCTCTTTATCTACTTTTAGCACTTTTGTCAAAATCATTGTCATATTTATGCAGAAATATAGAAATTTCTAAAGGGTTCACAAACTTTAAAGCACTACTGTAAAATATTAAACACATAACTGTGTTTAATAAAT
>JAJAGP010006272.1:0-23294 GCA_025084515.1 Ancistrus triradiatus | reverse complement strand
TATATATATATATATATATATATATATAGAAACAGTGTGCAGGGGAAAAACGCCCTGAAACATATCCAGAACTCCCTTTGAGAGGAAGCCAGCATAAATGAGAATCCCCATCGTCCTCTGGGTGAGACTGGACACAAGAGTCAATTTAAATAAGTAAGCTGAATCAGTCATTGTGTTTAAGAGAGCAGCTGTTCTGTTTAACTATGAATAAACGTCCCAAAAGTTAATCAGTTACTGATCATTCAGGTGAGTGGGCGTGGCTACTGGTACAGGTGAGATAAGTGGCTGCATTAGGTGATACAGATGGCCTCAGTTTGATCCAAGTTATGATCAGGATGGGGATCAGGTGCATCCATGCAGGGACCGAGCGGCAGGATCTCCAGCAGCATCAGGTCGGGCCACAGCAGAGCACGTACAGCTCAGCAAATTGAGAGAGAGAAATAACAAAAATTGTGTTTAAGAGAGCAGCTGTTCTGTTTAACTATGAATAAAAGTCCCAAAAGTTAATCAGTTACTAACCATTCAGGTGAGTGTGTGTGTGTGTGTGTGTGTGTGTGTGTGTGTGTGTGTGTGTGTGTGTGAGCATAAATCCAAAATGATGATCCAGTTTACCTTGAATTCACCAAGTCCCAAGGATGAACTATTCCCCAGCAACTGTTCCCCAACTGTCCCCCAGCAAGTATGAAGTATCCCAAGGCTTAACTGTTCTGTAGTGTTCAATTAGTCATTAGCAAAATGGAGTTTGGAAAAAAGCTTCTTTGTAGCCTGGTTGTTCTGGTTTTTATGTGGTTAAAGCGTCAGCCTAATGGAAGGCGCCGAAACAAGTTATTGCCAGGGTGAGACGGATCTATGATTTTCCTCGCATGCTTCTTGGTTCTGGAGGCATGCAAGTCCGTCAGTGTGGGCAGCTTTACACAAATGGTCCTCTCTGCAGACCGGATCAGGTGCGGTAGTTTCTTTGTGTCGTGTTTTGTGGCAGCGCTGCCCCACACTGTGATGGATGTGGTAATGATGGACTCTATGATGGCTGTGTAAAACTGCACCATCAGCTCTTGGGATAGGTTGAACTTCCTCAGTTTGGTACAGGAAGTACATTCTCTGCTCGGCCCTCTTGATGATGGAATTGATGTTGATGTTCCACTTTAGGTCCTTGGATATCGTTTTGCCCAGGAACTTGTAGGACTCCTGCGCGCCCGCTTGAGGTGGAATATAGACAACAACAAGCACAACTGATGAAAATTCCTGTGGACAATAAAACAGGTTACAGTTCAGGAAAAGTGATTCCAGATTAGGACTGCATGTTCTCATTAGCACTGTGACATCTGTACTCCACCCCTGGTTAATATAAAAGCAAATTCCGCCACCTTTTTTCTTGCTGCATAGTTCCATCATGCGGTCTGCTCGGTAGAGATGAAAGCCATGCAGGTTGAACGCGTTGTCCGAGACAGAATCAGTGAGCCAGGGCTTAGTGAAGCATAGTACAGCAGAGAGAGAAAAGTCCTTGTTGGTGCGGTTTAACAGTGAAAGTTCGTCCATTTTATTACCTAAAGAGCGAAGGTTTGTCATGAGGATGCTGGGTATCGGTGGGCAAAGTCCGCGCTGTTGGAGTTTGACGAGCGCTCCAGCACAATTTCCACATCTGTGCATTCGCTTGCGTCTGCGTCTGCTCAGGAGCGCAGCCGCTCCGCTGGCCAAAATGTCCAAAAAACTGTCCAAAAATAAAACAGTCAGGAAATATACCTGGTGGCATGAGTTTACTGATGTTTAGCAGATCTTCTGAGCTGTATTTGAGTGTGTTTGGATGACAAACAAAGCACTTCAGAGGTCCTAACCAGTGTCGCCATCAGTGTCGCCATCTTCTCTCTGAAAGATCTAAAGTTGTCACTAATCAGGATCAGTGGAATGGAACTTTTGGTCGCATCTGGGGGCGTGTCCCAATACTTTTGACCGCGTGTCCCAATACTTTTAACCGCATGTGGGGGCGTGTCCAATCACTTTTAGTCGTATGCAGGGGCGAAACCAAAAACTTTTGGCCATGTGCGGGGTTATGTTCAATTTTTTTTGGACGTCATCGATTTCAGTTACAGTTTGTCGGTTAGGATTTGAATCTGAGCATTCCATCAATGCATTTCTATAGGATATTTAGAATTTTTAAACCTAAATCTATTAAAAACCGACTCCAAAAGTCATAGCGCACCACAAAGAGCAATTATCTACGTAACAGTGTTTGACCCGTGTTCATACGTTAAATGGTTTGAACAAGTCATTTCAAGCACTGTACAACTAGATCTGCATTTCCTGAAGGAACTACAACAGTGCTTGAGATGTGGTAAACATAAAAAAATGGTCTCGCTAGGTCATTGATAGGCAGTTGCTAAGGTATCCTAGATGGTTGCAGTGGCGTTGCTATGTGGTTGCTATAAGGTTGCTGAGGTATCCCAGGTGGTTGCTAGGTGATTGCTATAGTATTCCTGGTGGTTGCAATGGCATTGGTGGACGGTTGATATGGTATCCCAGGTCATCACTATTGTGTTGCTAGGTGGTTACTAGGCAGTGGCTATGGTGTTCCAGATGGTTACTATGGTGTTGCTAGGTGGTGCAACATGGTTGCTATGGTTTCCCAAGTGGCTGCTATGGTGTTGCCTGGTGGTTGCTAGGCAGTTGCTATGGTGACACAAGTAGTTCTGATAGTGTTGCCAGATGGTTACTATGGTATCCCATGTAGTTGCTAAGGTGTTGCTAGGTGGTTTCTATGGTGCCTCAATACTTTTGGCTGCGTGTGGAGGCATGTCCCAGTTCTTTTGGAAACAAGTGGGGGTGTGTCCCAATAAACTTTTGGCCATGTCGGGAGCGTGTCCTAACACTTTTGTATTGTTAGGATATGCCACTGGTGAGTTGGTGTCCGGTCACATATGGGTTCTGGATTCCTCAAACAGCCTCGGGGCTGACCTGTCATTTGAGCGGTAATATAATTCCTACACAGAACAGAGCTGATTGTGTTTTTCATTTCCCGCAGGACAACAAAATGCTGCAGGCGGTTAACGATTCTCTGCTCAGCTGTCCGGTATGAATAATTCTTTATTTTATTATTCTTTATCTCTTTATTTTATTATTGTATTATTGTTCAGTGTTCAGAGATTGTAACTGGTTGCTGGTTGATGATGGAGTTTGTTCCCTCATTTACTTCAATGAAACTGTAAAATGTTGGGTAATTATTCATTAGTATTTGATCAAAGACTTGTACTGATGATGGAGGTTATTGTAAGGAGAGGAGAATGTAAAATATTGGGCTGTTTTGTTATTTATAGATCATCCACTGTTCTTAGTGCTCATGTTCTGTTGTGTAATAGAAACTATGCTGATTAATAAAATACTTAAAGTAAAATACAAACCACAGTACAGACAAGATATGGAATACAGGGATGCAAATATACACTGTGTGTGTGTGTGGGGTGGGGGGGGGGGGTTGTCCTGACAAGCTTGACCAAAATCTAAAATGATGATACCTTGAATTGACGCTCTAAATAAAGAGCTTCCTTTCAAACAGAACGTTTCTAATCTCTGATTTTTATTCACTCGTATTTTGCAGGTGTTTTTACACAGAACTGGGCTGTATTTTATCCCCCATCAAGAGTCTGTGCTGTGAGAGGGTTCGATGCCACCTTTCCCTGTAACTATTCTTATCCACCGGGTTATAAAGTGGTACAAATGCTCTGGTGCTCAATAAAGAACAGCAATGATGATAAGTGTCAGAATCCACCATATGTTTATGATAGTAATTCTCCCACCACTTCAGACTTTGTGTACGCTGGAGACAACCAATCAGACTGCACGTTGTTAATCAGTAATGTACAGTCCAGTTATTCTGGAGTGTATAAATTCAGATTTATAACCAATACGACAGGTGGTATATGGACAGGTAGTCCTGGAGTGACTCTTGAAGTTGCAGGTAAATAGTAATAATCAATATAAAGCTCCACATTTTTCTTCTTGTGTATAATCTCCTTTCCTCCTCTATATCTGTCCTTATTTTAATGTTTGTAGCTTGGTAGTTTAGAGGAGACTGTATTCTAATTCTTCATTCACTCATGTGGATCTTTGCTGCTCTCTGAAAGATCTAAAGGTGTCACTAATCAGGATCAGTGGAAATGGAACCATTAAACAAGGAGACTCCTTAAATCTGATATGTGATGTGAACTGCACTGACAGTTCCTCAGAGATTGTTTGGTCCAAGAACAACAAGAAGTTAAACCAATCAGGATCCGTTCTTCACTTTCCTGCTGTAACTGTGGAGGATTCTGGGAATTACACCTGCACCTGGAAGAGCAACCAGAACTCGGGATCTGATTCGATCATCATTAATGTTCAGGGTGAGTCCATCTGCTCAGATCTATGCCTAAATACAGAACTAACCCTGATCAGGATGTTTCTATCTGTCTGGATTCGGTTGTTTCACCAGTTAAAAATTCGGTTGTTACAGGTTTGCTCATCATCCAGTCTGGATCATCGTTGTTGTGCACGAAGTGATTCTAATCAGAATAATAATGGAAACTGCCATTAAGAGTCGCAGGTAAAACTCAGATTTTAACGTGTTTAAATGTTTTATTAATAAAAAGTAATTAGCATGTGGATCAAACATGGGATTGTATGAGACACACCATCATACTCTTAGGCATTCTTGATAGTGAATGTGAGAGAGTTTGATGGTCGTGTTTTCTGATTGGCCTAGAGAGTTGTCGTTTCAATAAGTGGTTTTTAATTCACTTGTAGTCAATTATGCCCCGCCCCCCTCCATGTATGGTTATTTTCCTAACAAGTGGAAATCCCTATAGCTTGCGTTAAATGGATCCAAGAGCTTTGGAGTAATGGGATGGCAAACATATGTGAAGTGTAAATTTGCTTCTGTATACATCACTCTTTGGGGTTTCAGGGTTTGGCGAAGTGCAGATGGCATTACAGCAATACGATGCATCTCCTCACCAACAGTTGCATTGGCTGCTGGTTGTTGCCACTGTCGCCATAGTGTTTATGTCATTAGGTGAATTTAATATGTTTGTTAGGAGGCCAGTAGCCTCATTAATCTGCCTCTGAGCTCTTGGTTCCATTTAACTCAAGCTATAGGGATTTCCACTTGTTAGGAAAATAACCATACATGGAGGGGGGAGGGGCATAACTGACTATAAGTGAATTAAAAACTGCTCATTAAAACGACAACTCTCTAGTCCAATCCGAAAACAAGATCATCAAACTCTCTTACATTCACTATCAAGAAGTTTGAATAATGGCCTAAACGGCCTCTCATGGGATTGCATTTGATTGCAGGCACGTCCAGGCTGAACTGCTGAAGGATGAAGATTCAGAAATCTCCCAGAGTGCACTAGAGTACCAATGAACCGATCATCGTCTTACACCTCAGGCATTTCATTCAAGGCTTTTTCATGTTTAATCATTTTTTCCTGATCATGATTGCAGGGGCTCTGGTCCTAATCCTCAGAAAACATGTGAGCATGTAGCCTTAGCAGGGCATTAATCCATCAAAGGGTTAGATAGGGGGCACTGTTGCAGCAGCAGGGGATGATCCCCATGTCTGGAATCTCTTTTATTAAATCATCTGTATTTCTTCATTTTCATTTTATAAATATCGATCTTGAGATGTTTAAATGGGACTGGAGATAGTAATTAGTAATTCTGGTTTGTTTAAAACGTCTGAAATTCAGAGCTTCTGATTTACGGACATTTGCTGCTTTTACATTCAGGGTTTGGTTTAATATTAGCTTTTGGGTTTATTGTCATGTAGAGAAGCTTGTGCATTTTCCTGATTTAAGATGAGCTATCTGTCTAATACATAATTATATAATTAACTTTAAACAATAGTGGTACTGTTAATAACTACTAGTTCCTGAGTTTATTACAATTATAACAGAATTCTGTATCTGTGTAAGAAGTGAAGACTAGCATTTAAGCTGCACTGAAAAAAATGTTTATTGTAAAAACCTGAACAGCCTGAAATAAAGTACAAACTGATCAAAAATGAACGAGTTCCCATCTGTGAATCAAAAACAGAAGCACTGTGTTAATCCATCAACATTCAGACCACATTTTTATATTAAACCCTCTTTAAAGAATCCAAAAAATCTTATCTAATGTCAGTTGAAAATGTTTATTAGAGTAGATCCTGTATACTGCTTATAAACTGATAATGTAATCGTGAGAAAGAGACAGCAAACTATTTAATCCACCTAATGTTGGAGGAACAAGACGGTCTGAAAACCCACCTGTTTTACGGCGCTGGGACCTAAAGACTGAGTCACAAACGCAGGATGAAGGGGAATAACAGCAGTGCTTTATTTAAACACCAAATCAACTGAAGTGGAACAGAAAGAGAGATGGGAGACAGAGAGAGAGACAGAGAGACAGAGAGACAGAGAGAGAGAGAGAGAGAGAGAGAGAGACAGGTGAAGCAGCTAAGAGGAATCTGCTGGTCCGGGAGGCGGGTTTGATCCGTGAGGGGAATCCAAGTAGGAGGTGAGATTCCTGATGAAACCCGGCAACCTGTCCAGGTGGAGATATAGGGTGAGAGCAGTGATGAAACAGGACAAACCAGGGCGGCGTCACACTGAAAATAATCCACACAAAGCGAATTACAAAGTGCACATGAGAGTGCCTAATAAAATAAACTGAGGCTTGGATGGGCTCTGGAGCTGCTGTAAGTGAATAAGAACTAATACGCAGTTCAGGCACTATGCCATATTATTGGGGTCATGGGATGGACAGGTTACGGAGAGTGGCTCAATTTTGGTGAGAATGCATAACATGGTGAACCTTGAGGTAGATGGGCTACGACAAAGAGTGACCAAGTATTAGTAGAGTGTTTCTAATAAAATACTCTGTGTGTATCTGAACCAAAACATGATCTCTGATAGATGAAGTGAAAATGTTGATTATTAAAGCTGTTCCTGTTATGGGAGATATTAGGCAGTAGGTGAGCAGATAAACTTTTGAAGGTTGAAGGTTAAAATCTGGGTTTGGTGTAGATAGGGTGTGTTTGTATTGTTAGGATATGGCCACTGGCGAGTGTGTCGTCACATATGGTTGCTGGAATTCCTCAGAACAGCCTCGGTTCTGACCTGTCATTTGAGCTGTAAATATATTTACATACACAGAGCTGATTGTGTTTCATTTCCTGAAGGAGAAAAAAGGCTGCAGGTGGTAACGATTCTGCTCAGCCTGTCCGGTATGAAATATTCTTTATTTCTTATTCTTTATCTTTATTTATTAGATGTAATTATTGTTCAGTGTTCAGAGATTGTAACTGGTTGCTGGTTGATGATGGAGTTTGTTCCCTCAGTTACTTCAATGAAACTGTAAAATGTTGGGTAATTATTCATTAGTATTTGATCAAAGACTTGTTACTGATGATGGAGGTTATTGTAAGGAGAGGAGAAACGTAAAATATTGGGCTGTTTGTTATTTATAGATCATCCACTGTCCTTAGTGCTCATGTTCTGTTGCTTAGTAGAAACTATGCCTGATTAATTAAATACTTCCGTATGCAAATCACATTACAGACAAGATATGGAATACAGGATACAAATATGACACAGTCTGTGTACTCAAAAATTCTTCTTCTTTTTCTTTCGGCTGTTCTCATTCAGGGGTTGCAACAGTGGATCACACATCTTCATCTTGCTCTGTCATGAAACATCCTGCTGTGTCACATCAAGCAATCTTTGGCATGTCCTCCTTCACATCATCTAGAAACCTTCTCTGTTGTTGGCCTTCCTCCTTTTTTCTTGCCTGGCAGCGCCATACCCAGCGCCCTTCTCCTTCCCAATGTAACCCTTATGCCTCCTCTGCACATGCCCAAACCATCTCCAATCTTTTCTCCCTAACTTTGTCTCCAAAACATCCTACCTGCTTTTGTCCCTCTAATGAACTCATTCCTGATCCTGTCCATCCCTCATTTACCACTAAAGGAATCGCAGCATTTTCATCTCTGCCACCTCCAGCTCCCTCTCCTGCCCTTTTGTCAGTACCACTGTCTCCAAGCCATACAGCTTAACAGGCTTCACTACTGTCTTGTACATTTTCCCTTTCATTCTGGCAGATACTCTTCGATCACAAAATCACTCCTGCCACTCTACACCACCACACTCCACCCAGTCTGCACTCGCTTCTTCACACCTCTGTACCACACTCACCCTTACTTTGGACACTTGACCCCAAAGTATTTAAACTCATCCCACTCTCAACACCTGTCCATGGACTATAGTCAAACAGGAAAGGGATTCAGAGCTGATGACCCTTGATGCAATCCCACCTCCACTTTAAACCCATCTGTCGATCCTACTGCACATCTCACCGCTGTCACACTGTCCCTCTTACATATCCTGTACACACCTTCATATAGCTTCTCTGCCCACTCCAGGCTTCCTCATACATTCCTATCATATGCTGTCTGTAGATCCACAAACACACAGTGCAACTCTGGCATTCCCTTTGTACTTCTCCATTAACACTCTCAAAGCACAACATGGCATCTGTAGTTGCACTTTGCTGGCATGAAACCATATTGTTGGCCCACACATCAGCCTCACCTTCTTCTCTCAGGCCTAGCACCACTAGTATTTTACAGATCTTCATGCCCTGACTAATCAGCTTTATGGCCTCTGTACTAGTACAGCTCTGCACAATCACCCTTATTCTTAAAAACTGGGACCTTTACACTTCTTCTCCATTCTTCATGGCATCCTCTGACCTTCCAAGATTTTGTAAAAATAATGTAGTTAAGAACTCCACTGCCATCTCTCCTAAGCATTTCCATGCCTCCACTGGTATATTATCTGGGCCCATTGCCTTTCCACTCTTCATTCTCTTTATTGCAACCCCCACTTCCTTCTTGCTAATCTGAGGCACTGCCTGATTCTCAATCTCCACGTCATCCAGCCTTCTCTCTCTCTCTCTCTCTCTCTCTCTCTCTCTCTCTCTCTCTCTCTCTCTCTCTCTCTCTCTCTCTCATTTCCTTCATTCGTCAGTTCCTCAGATTATTCTTTCCACCTTCTCAATATACCCTCTTAATTTGTCAGCACATTCCCATCTGCATCTTTTATCATCCTAACTTGCTGTACATCTCGCCGAGATCGGTCCCTCTGTCTAGCCAATTAGTACAAGTCCTTTTCACCTTCCTTAGTGTCCAACCTTTTATACAACTCCACATACGCCCTTTCCTTAGCTTTTGCCAATTCCCATTTTGCCTTACGTCGTATCTCCTTATACTCCTGTCTACTTTCTTCATCTCTTTGGAGATCCCAGTTTTTTTAGCTAGCCTCTTCCTTCTTAAACTTTCTTGAACTTCCTCATTGCATCACCAAGTCTCCTTTTCTTTCTTCCTCTGTCCGGATGTCAAACCAAATACCTTCCTAGCGGATTCCCTCACTGATTTCGCAGTTGATGCCCAATTCTCTACCAGCCCTACACCACCACCCAGTGCCTGTCTCACCTCTTCCCTAAATTTCACACCATTGTCTTCTTCCTTTAACTTTCACAACCTGATCCTTGGTTCATCCTTCACTCTCTTCCTCCTTTTCACCCCCAAAGACATCCTACAGACAACCACCAACATGTTGTCTCACTACACTTTCCGCTACAACCACCACCTTTACAGTCTCGATTGTCTTTTAGGTGTGTCCTAAAAGAATGCACTATATGTGAACTCCCATTGGCTAGGTTTACTTCAAAAATACAGTATACATAATTTAATGATTAATTTTATTATTATGATAAAATAACATATTTGGTAGCAAAAGTTAACAAATTAACCCAAAACAAATAGGTTCAAAGTAAAACAAGCTTTGGGTTGATATGTCAGACCAATTTCCTGGGTCAACCCAGCATCCTTACCAGAATGAACAAATATGTGGTTTAGTTGAGCAGCCCACCTTGCCCACCTTAACCCAAAATGTGTTCTGACCAACATTTAACCAGCACCTGGGTTAAAAACTACCCAAATTGGATTGTTTTTAACCCAGCATTATTTGTAGGTGAATGTGCAGGAGTGTAAGTGAACAGCTGAACATTTGAAGGATGAAGATTAAAATTTGGGTTTGGTGTACAGAGGGTGTGTATTGTTGTATTGTTGTATTGATGGCCACTGGCGAGTGTGTCGTCACATATGGTTGCTGGAATTCCTCAGAACAGCCTCGGTTCTGACCTGTCATTTGAGTTGTAAATATAATTACATACACAGAGCTGATTGTGTTTCATTTGCTGAAGGAGACAAAATGCTGCAGGCGGTAATGATTCTGCTCAGCCTGTCTGGTATGAAATATTCTTTATTTATTATTCTTTATCTTTATTCATTATATGTAATTATTGTTCAGTGTTCAGAGATTGTAACTGGTTGCTGGTTGATGATGGAGTTTGTTCCCTCAGTTACTTCAATGAAACTGTAAAATGTTGGGTAATTATTCATTAGTATTTGATCAAAGGCTTGTACTGATGATGGAGGTTATTGTAAGGAGAGGAGAATGTAAAATATTGGGCTGTTTTGTTATTTATAGATCATCCACTGTCCTTAGTGCTCATGTTCTGTTGTTTAGTAGAAACTATGTTGATTAATAAAATACATAAAATAAAATACAAACCACAGTACAGACAAGATACAGGGATGCTATTATACACTGTGTGTGTGTGTGTGTGTGTGTGTGTGTGTGTGTGAGAGAGAGAGAGTTCAGTTTACCTTGAATTCACCCTCTAAATAAAGCTTTCATTCAAACAGAACGTTTCTAATCTCCCTGATTTTTATTAATTCGTATTTTGCAGGTGTTTTTACACAGAACTGTGCCGTATCTTATCCCCCATCAAGGGTCTGTGCTGTGAGAGGGTTCAATGCCACCTTTCCCTGTAACTATTCATATCCACAGGGTAATAAAGTGGAACAAATGCTCTGGTGCTCAATGAAGAATAGGAGTGATGATGCGTGTGAGAATCCACCATATGTTTATGATAGTAATTCTCCCACCACTCCAGACTTTGTGTACGCTGGAGACAACCAATCAGACTGCACTTTGTTAATCCGTAATGTACAGTCCAGTTATTCTGGAGAGTACAGATTCAGATTTATAACTGATCAGTCAGATGATCCATGGAAGATGATCCTGGAGTGGACTCGAAGTTGCAGGTAAATTTCAATAATCAATATAAAGCTCCACATTTCTTTTCCTTGTGTATAATCTCCTTCCTCCTCTGTATCCATCCTTATTTTAATGTTTGTAGCTTGGTAGTTTAGAGCAGACTGTATTCTAATTCTTCATTCACTCATGTGGATCTTTGCTGCTCTCTGAAAGATCTAAAGGTGTCACTAATCAGGATCAGTGGAAATGGAACCATTAAACAAGGAGACTCCTTAAATCTGACATGTGATATGAACTGCACTGACAGTTTCTCAGAGTTTGTTTGATCCAGGAACAACGAGAAGTTAAACCAATCAGGATCCGTTCTTCAATTTCCTGCTGTAACTGTGGAGGATTCTGGGAATTACACCTGCACTTGGAAGAGCAACCAGAACTCGGGATCTGAATCGATCATCATTAATGTTCAGGGCGAGTCCATCTGCTCAGATCTATACCTAAATACAGAACTAACCCTGATCAGGATGTTTATATCTGTCTGGATTCGGTTGTTTCATCAGTGGAAAATTCGGTTGTTACAGGTCTGCTCATCTTCTATTGTTGTTGTGCTGGAAGTAATTCTAACCAGAATAATTATGGAATCTGTCATTAAGAGCTGCAGGTAAAACTCAGATTTTAACGTGTTTGAATGTTTCATTAACAAATAGTAATTAACATGTGGATCAAACATGGGATTGTGTTTGATTGCAGGCACGTCCAGGCTGAACTGCTGAAGGATGAAGATTCAGAAATCTCCCAGAGTGCACTAGAGTACCAATTAACCGATCATCGTCTTACACCTCAGGCATTTCATTCAAGGTTTTTTCATGTTTAACCATTTTTTCCAGGTAATGATTGCAGGGGTTCTGGTCCTAATCCTCAGAAACATGTGAGCATGTAGCCTTAGCAGGGCATTAATCCATCGAAGGGTTAGATAGGGGTCACTGTTGCAGCAGCAGAGGATGATCCCCATGTCTGGAATCTCTTTTATTAAATCATCTGTATTCCTCCGATTTCTTCATTTTCATTTTATGAATATTAATCTTGAGATGTTTAAATGGGACTGGGGATAAAAATGTTACTAATTATGGTTTGCTATGAACGTCTGACATTCAGAGCTTCTGATTTACGAACCTTTTGCTGCTTTTATATTCGGGGTTTTGTTTAATATTAGCTTTTGGGTTTGTTTATTGTCATGTAGAGAAGCTTGTGCTTTTTCATGTTTTAAGATGAGCTATCTGTCTAATACATAATTATATAATTAACTTTAAACAATAGTGATACTGTTAATAATTGTTAATTCCTGAATTTATTACAATTATAACAGATTTCTGTATCTGTGTAAGAAGTGAAGACTAGCATTTAAGCTCCACTTTAAAAAAAATGTTTATTGTAAAAACCTGAACAGCCTGAAATAAAGTACAAACTGATCAAAAATGAATGAGTCCCCCACCTGTGAATTAAAAACAGAAGCAACGTGTTAATCCATCAACATTCAGACAATATTTTTATATTAAACCCTCTTTAAAGAATCCAAAAAATCTTACCTAATGTCAGTTGAAAATGTTTATTAGCGTAGATCCTGTGTACTGCTTATAAACTGATAATGTAATCGTGAGAAAGAGACAGCAAACTATCTAATCCACCTTATTTTGGAGGTACGAGACGGTCTGAAAACCCACCTGTTTTTACGGTGCTGGGACCTAAAGACTGACTAACAAACGCAGGATGAAGGGGAATGACAGCAGTGTTTTATTTAAACACCAAATCAACTGAAGTGGAACAGCAAGAGAGATGAGAGAGAGAGAGAGAGAGAGAGCGTTGCTATGGTTCGTATTAATCGTATTAATGGAGCCATATTAAACGTAGAAACGTGGAAGAAGAAGAACCACCAACGATAATAATAACTACATCTGCATTTCCTGAAGGAACTGCAACAGTGTTTGAAATGTGTCAAACAGAAAGAATATGGCATGTGTCCCAATACTTTTGGCTTCATGCAGAGGTGTGTCTCGATACTTCTGGTCGTGTGTGGGGGCATGTCCAAATGCTTTTGGTTCCATGCGGACGTTTGTCCTAATCCTTTTGGCCGGGTTGAGTGGTGTGTACCAATACTTTTGGCCACGTGGGGGGGCATGAAAAAAGTACAACAGTACTTGAAATGTGGCAAACGGAAAAAATGTTGTCACTAGGTGGTTGCTGTATGGTTGCTAAGGTGTCCCAGGTGGTTGCTAGGGTGTTGCTAGGTGGTTGCTAGGTGATTGGTATGGTGTCCCTGGTGGTTGCAATAACGTTGCTAGATGGTTGCTCTGATATCCAGATCGTTGGTATGGTGTTGCTAAGTGGTTGCTAAGGTATTCCAAGTGGTTGCTAAGGTGTTGCTAGGTGGTTTCTAGGCAGTGGCTATGGTATCCCAAGTGGTTACTATGGTGTTGCTAGGTGGTTGCTACATGGTTGCTATGGTTTCCCAAGTGGTTGCTATGGTATTCAGTGATTGAAATGCCCTCTGTATTGTTATCTCTCATACTTTTCATTATTATTACTGATCCGTAAAGCTGGTGATGTTGTGGGTGTAGAGCTGGACTCGCTGACGGCAGTGTCGGAGAAGAGGATACTGTCTAAGCTGAAGATGATTATGACCAACGGCTCCCATCCACTACATGACACAGTAATGAGACAGAAGAGCACATTCAGAGAAAGACTCATTCAGCCTAAATGCACCACTGAGCGCCACAGAAAGTCATTCCTACCTGTGGCAATCAAACTTTATTACTCCTTCCTTAACGCTTGATGGGCTATATTCATTTGATTTGATGTGCAATATTCATCCTTTTTTGTGCAATAGTCATATGTGCAATATCGATGAAGGTATTTAATAATTATGTCCATAATCATCATTCCGGTCAACTTATAATACAACCAATTAACATCACTACCACAGCCACTTCAGAGTATCTGTGTGTATTTTAATTCACGTCAATTCTTGTGTGTATTTTAAATTCATGTGTATGTATATAACTATTTCTTGAATAATTTTTTTTCTTTATTAGAGTGTGTATTTATTTTATTTTGGGTTTTTTTTTTGGTACTTTTATACATAAATGGGTGCTTCTGTAACATCTGCAATTTCCCCCTGGGATCAATAAAGTATTTCTGATTCTGATTCTGATTATTATCGTTGGCGGTTCTTCTTCTTCCACACATTCCTGCGATTAATACGGCTCGAACTACTTAACGTACAGACCCTGTTCAAACCCCGGTACGTATATAATCACTCTGTGGGAGGCGCTATGTGTAGCGGCGTGAGCCGGAAGGGAGGCAGGAGGCGAACGCAGGTGTAAAAGCAAAGGGGTGGTTTATTAATAACAAACAACAAAGGCAAACACAGCAAACAGAAACGAGCGAGGAGCGAAAACGGGTGGATAACATAAAGATCCGAAGCCGGAAAACAGGTGGTAACTAAACATAACACGGAAATAGGAAAACGGCACGATACCTGGAAGGGACGCGGCGCGTAGGGACGCAATAGGCGGCGAGGTGCGTAGGGACGCGAGGTGAGGTGTGGTGCGGAGCGTGGGGACGTGACCGATGTGGGACATCAGTGACATACATCAATAATCCGCGGTGACGGTGAGGTGAGTGCGGCTTAAATGGAGTGTAGGTGTGATGAGGAAAATGAGGAACAGGTGGGTGTGATCGTGACGTGAGCAGGTGACGCTGGTGTGGTGGCCAGCGAGCGTGACAGAGCCCCCCCCCAAGGAGTCCGAGACGGAGCCAGGACTCCAGAAAGAGCCCCCCGGCCGCAGTCCTGCCTCGGGGGTCCCTCCTCGCCTGACGGACCTAGGAGGGGACCGCCACAGTTGGGCGGCGGAGGCGACGCATGAGAGCGGAGGCAACGCGGCGACGCTTGAGAGCGGAGGCGACGAGGGCGACGCTTGAGAGCGGCGGCGACGAGACACGCTTGACTGAGCGGAGGCGCCGAGAGCGACGCTTGAGAGCGGAGGCGACGGCTGGAGGCGCTGACCGAGCGGAGTCGACGGCTGGAGGCAGAACGAGCGGCAGTCCAAGCCTGGAGGGAGACGGCGGTGCAAAGCTGAGGTGCTGCTGCAAAGCTGAGTTCCGACGAGGCGATGCCTGAGAGCAGAGTCGACGAGGCGATGCCTGAGAGCAGAGTCGACGAGGCGGCAATGCTTGACAGTCGGAGACGAGGCGACGATGCTTGTCAGCGGAGGCGAGGCGCGATGCTTGTCAGCGGAGGCGAGGCGACGATGCTTGTCAGCGGAGCGAGGCGAGGCGGCGATGCTTTGGTCAGCGGAGACGAGGCGGCGATGCATTGACAGAGCGGCGGCGAACGGCGGCGCATGACTTGTCAGCGGCGGCGAGGCGGCGATGCTTGACAGCGGCGGGGAGGCGGCGATGCTTGACAGCAGAGGCGAGGCGACGATGCTTGTCAGGCAGCGGCGAGGCGGCGATGCTTGGACAGGCAGAGGTGAGGCGACGATGCTTGACACAGAGGCGAGCGACGGGTGCTTGACAGCAGAGGCGAGGCGACGATGCTTGACAGCAGAGGCGACGACGGGCCGTCCATGACAGCAGGACGACGAGGCGGCCGTGCTTGACAGCAGAGACGACGAGGCGGCCGTGCTTGACAGCAGAGACGACTAGGCGGCCGTGCTTGACAGAGCAGAGACGACGAGGCGGCCGTGCTTGACAGCGGAGACGACGACTGGAGGTTGCTATGGATATTGGAAAAATCAAGGCCCTGATGATTCAGAGGGTTTCCTGAAGCTGCCTGAAAGACTATGGTGCCTTTCGACAGGTGTTTACGTACGCCCTGTTCACGCTGAGCAGTCTGATGATGGACCTGCTCCGGGATCAGACAGGAAGATCTGGATTCGTTGATCCTCACTGTAGGACCCCTGATGGATTACCCAGCATGCCCAGTCATGGGACCGCTCTCTTGATGATCTTTGGAAACCTGGATGATCTGGTCCTATTTCATTCCTGATGAATGCATGTAGGAGTTTGTGCCAGTTTGAACTGAATCCACCGTGGGCAGTGAAGAGACTAGCGGTTCTACTCAGCATCACCTCAGCGTAGGAAGAACAGATCAGAACCTGTGCGTAACTCCAAACCATGAACCAGTGAGAAACCATCCACTGCTACAGAACCACCGACCTCTCTGGGACTGTCAACCTCTGTAAAACAAAGCCGGCTTTGAAAGCATCAACCACTCTGGAACCCCCGACTGTTCTGAGACAAAGCAAACACTGGAGATGAAGAAAAATCCTGGAAACTGAAGAATAAGACAAGCAGGTTACAATATGCAAGACAAAAATATGTCAGGTGTCCTTAGCCTCAGACCACAAAAAGAACAGCTATGAAGTCCTACAGAAGTCCTACATGCGACAGGATCCACAGGACAGGAACCACAAATCAGAAGTTATCGGATCCTTTGTAGCATCCAAAAAAATAAACTCAAATATGATAATGAAGATTATTTCAGGATGCTTCACAAACTGCGGTTATACACCCATCAAAGATGATCAAGCAGCATTTGATCAAGAAGCCAGCAGTGAAACTCATGAAGACCCTGAGATGAATGCTAACGGCATTGATGCTGATATAGCAGAAGCAGTTGAGGTGATGGAAAATGACAGGTGGGATGATGAGGCAGTGGAGCACCATTCTAAGAAACAAGGACCATCCGATCCAGCAGAAGATGGAACAGAGGACGTGACTAAAGAGAATGCCAGCTGCCAGTTGGTTACCTGTCTTCAGCCATCTGATATAGCACAGGAGCTGCTAACATTTGGTGATGGTGTGTTCTGTGTTGCTCCAGCAGAGGGAAATGGACCAGTTTGCTTTCTCAAAGCTCCCAAGCTCGAAGCCATGGCATTTGCTGTTCAGTTTCCTACAGGTGAAACACCTTTGATGAAATAAGCAGGATAAGACGACTAACACCAAGCCGTTACTTCAACACATACCTCTTCTCCGTGAGCTTAAACCAAAGGGATTCGGAACGTAACAGCAATTTTATTCTGGTTGATGTGTAAAGCTTCCTGGATGTGATTATCTTCAGCCTGTGTTTTCCATCACCAATGAGAACAGGACACAATACGAAAAAAACAATGAGGCAACAGAGCAAGCCACCGAGGAGTCGGAACAACATTGACCGATACAGGATGCACAGACAACACTTTCTCCTGAGTCAAGCTGTAAAGCTGTAACCAGTGAAGCTGTAACATTCGAGCCCCCTCAGACTGATCCTAACATTGTTTGGAAGATGCACCAAACCCTGAATCAAACACAGGCCTCCGTTTTCTACGCCATCAGAAAGTGATGCAGCAGCTTGTGTAGGGACCAAATCCTGCACCTTTTTATTATTTTGTCACCGGTGGAGCTGGTGCTGGAAAATCACACCTCATTAAAGGCATCTACACAGAAGCAACAAAGATTCTGTGCAAACTACCTTGCATCTCAGAAGAAAGTGGCATTCACATGCCAACGGTCCTCCTGACAGCATTCACTGGCACAGCGGCCTTCAATGTTTCAGGAAAGACCCTACATTCCCTCCTAAAACTCCCACCAAGCCTCAAGTCACCATACCAGGGACTCGGAAACAGCCTGGATGAGCTAAGAGCTCAGCTGTGCAAAGCAGAGGTCATCGTTATTGATGAGATCTCTATGGTCTCAAAATCTCCCTTTGCTTATATGAACTGGAGATTTCAAGAAATCAAAGAAGGCGAGAAACCATTTGGAGGAATGTCAGTTTTAGCAGTCGGGGACTTTTACCAGTTGCCACCTCCTGGTAAAGCTAAACCTCTCTCTGGGTTCGAGCATCATGTGGTGGATTTCTGGTGAGAATCTGGTAATCAGACTCTTATTATTCAATATATACAATATTCTCTGTTTGACTGAAACACACCTCTCGGGTCACACTGTCCCAGACACCATGCAGTTAGAAGACTAGTGTCATATAAGGACTGATATACAGTTCAGCAGACTTTACAGCAGCCCCATCATACCCGGGCCACTTAATGTCGATGTGCATACTTCACATTTTATTCGAACTTTGACTCCATGACTTTAGTTCGCTCTTAGATTTATCATCTACGCCGCCCAAGGAGGTTGGGTCCCTTTTTGAGTCTTGGTCCTCCCAAGGTTTCTTCCTAGAACTAGGGAGTTTTTCCTTGCCACTGTCGCCCTAGGCTTGCTCAATTTGGGATTGGACGTAGTTTTTTAGGATATAATCTAAACTTGTAAAGTTGCTTTGAGACAAAGCTCCATTGTAAAAAGCGCTATATAAATAAATCTGACTTGACTTGACTTGAATACAGGCTGCTCTAAACTACCAAGCTACAAACATTAAAATAAGGACAGATATACTGGAGGAAAGGAGAAAATTTACCTGCCACTTTAAGAGTCACTCCAGGATCACCTGTCCATTTACCTTTTTCCACGTTGGTTATAAATCTGAATCTGTACTCTACAGAATGATTAGACTGTACATTACGGATTAACAAAGTGTAGTTTGATTTGTCGTCTCCAGCGTACACAAAGTCTGAAGTGGTGTTTGATTTACTATCATAAACTTTGGATTCTGACACCAATCAGTGCTGTTCTTCATTGAGCACCAGAGCATTTGTCCCACTTTATAACCCTGTGGATATGAATAGTTACAGGGAGAGGTTTCATTGAACCCTCTCACAGCACAGGGTCTAAAATATGGCCCAGTTGCTGTTCTGTGCAAAAACACCTACAAAATAGAAGTCTAAAAATAAAATAAAAACAGTTTTTACAGTGCAAAATTGTTTCAAAGCAGCTTCACAACTATCTAGACCCACAGCCTGAACTGAGCAAGCCTACAGCGACAAGGACTAGGAAACTGACTGTGACTGTGATGAGGTAGGAACCTTGGGAGGAACAAGACTAAATAATACATTTAGAAAACTAGTTTAAATAATCCGAGGCAAATAATTTATTTCTGTTACTCAATAGCCAACATTTATAGGGTGTATTTTACTTGTACTTATGAATAATCTTTTAACTGACGGTACAAAGTGCATCATCAATCAGCAACCAGTTATAATCTCTGAACACTGAGCAGTAATGAAATATAATAAATGAAGATAAAGAAGTAATACTTCATACTGGACAGGGTGAGCAGAGTTGTTACCACTTGCAGCATTTTCACACTTGTTTCAGGAAGCGCTACAAGGTCACTTGTTTGTATGCGTGTGTTTATATATGTTCATGAGATGATATGTAAGAATGAAAAGCTCATCATGGGAAGCACAGAGGCTGTAAATGGCTATGAATCAAGAACCACAAGCTTTACAAACCCACCACGAAGAGAACATGAGGTACAACTTAGATCAACTCCAGCAAACACAAACACACACACACACACACACACACACACACAAAGTGTGTCTTTCTATCACTGTGGAGATGTTCCATTGACATTGTATTATCACGCCTCCATCTAACCATAAGCAAATCTTTTTCACTCTTTAGGTTTTTCAAATCAAATTGGCAGCTTTATTTAAAAAATACTTAAAGGGACCAGCAAGATGTGCACAGAAGGTAAAATTGCTACAAATACTTGCTATACAATGATATACAAACTTGACCCCATCTCCCCAACACACACAGAGGAAGTTACAATTTCTAGGAACTAAATGAAATCTAGACTCATAAGAAGTTATATCTGTTATAATATCAAAACTATTCTTATTAAGTAGACAAAACAAGCTCTATAAACTTGATTCAGATATGAAAATGTTTCTGTGTTTCTGTCCTTCCACTGTGATTTTGTTTTGATTTTGATTGTGTTAAATATACAGTACGACATATTTCTTTTATTATTTTCTGACAGTGTAAAATACTGTAAATAACTCACAGTAAATGGCTGTTTTATTCATTGCACACAATACTGATCCAAATTTTTCTTATTAAGCAAATGAAGAATAAGCAACTGACAACATTTCACGTTGCTGATAATATCAGTATATTGCTGTCTGAAGTTAAAATTGCTTGTTATACTTTGTTTGTTTTCTCTTTTCTCCCTACATTTATGACTCTCGGGTTTCTCAGTATTGTAATTCTCCAGCCTAGCTCTGTTGAGCCCCTCCTGCCTGGCCTGGTGCTGCAACGACTGGCCATGTCTGAGGAAGGGAAGGCTGGACTAAAATATATGACATGTAGTGTTGTAGATTATGCCCGAGGTTAACAAGGAAATAAACTTTAATCTTACATTTATAAATATAAAAGAGCCAATTCAAATTATTAAGTGGAGAACAGACAATCTTATTGCAGTAATTCGTGAATCCCAGCAATAAGAGCACAAACACACAGCAAACAGGTGCATGATGTACCAAAGAGCTCTGGCTTTGGCTTCATTTCTATACATTCTTGCTACTTTCTATTTTAGCAAGTTCCAATATTTTTGCTGTGGTTACGCCCCTTTTTCCACTGTGCTGAAGATAATTGAGGCATAGGCTTTCTTAGTCTCTTTTTAATATAATTCATTAAATACACTACTGTTCCCTTGTTTTGTAATTTCCTTATACATGTTGGCCTCATATTTCCATGAACATGCATGCCAGAGGTATTTGACAAATCACTTATATTTTATCATTTGTTAGCTACAAATACACTACAGTAGCTTTTATAGAAATCATTTTAGTGTGTTTGGGTGTTAGAATCTTGTACTGCAGTGTGTTTGTGTAAGCATACCACCAACGGCCTCTTCATGATGGTTTGTCACCCTCGTGGTTCTTCCATTTAAAGCCATACATGGTATATGATACTTCCAGGAAGGTGTAGTTCTTTTAGCTTTGTGAAAAAGAGAGAAAATGCTGCAGTTGCTAATGATTCTGCTTAGTTCAGAGGTTTTAACCAGGTGCTGGTTGATGATGCAGTTTGTACCCTCGGTTACTGGATTATTCAGAGACATAAGTCATTATTTATTTCTAATTATTAATTTGGAAGGAAAATGTAAGAATTTGGGCAGTCTCCACTGATTTCTTTTCACTCGTATTTTGCAGGTGTTTTTGCACATTACAGCAACTGGGAAGTATTTTATCCCCCATACAGGGTCTGTGCTGTGAGAGGGTTCAGTGCCACCTTTCCCTGTAATTATTCATATCCACCGGGTAATAAAGTGGTACAAATGCTCTGGTGCTCAATGAAGAACAGCCATGATACGTGTCAGAATCCACCATATGTTTATGATAGTAATTCTCCCACCACTTCAGACTTTGTGTACGCTGGAAACACCAAATCAGTCTGCACTTTGTTAATCCGTAATGTACAGTCCAGTTACTCTGGAGAGTACAGATTTAGATTTATAACCAATATGACAGGTGGTGGATGGACAGGTGATCCTGGAGTGACTCTTGAAGTTGCAGGTAAATTTTTATCATCGATATAAAGCTCCATATTTTTCTTCTTGTGTATAAGCTCCTTTCCTACTCTATTTCCGTCCTTATTTTAATGATTGTAGCTTGGTAGTTTAGAGCAGACTGTATTCTAATTCTTCATTCACTCATGTGGATCTTTGCTGCTCGCTGGAAGATCTAAAGTTGTCACTAATCAGGATCAGTGGAAATGGAGCAATTAAACAAGGAGACTCCTTATATCTGACATGTGATATGAACTGCACTGACAGTTCCTCACAGCTTGTTTGGTCCAAGAACAACAAGAAGTTAAACCAATCAGGATTCGTTCTTCACTTTCCTGCTGTAACTGTGGAGGATTCTGGGAATTACACCTGCACTTGGAAGAGCAACCAGAACTCGGGATCTGATTCCATCATTAATGTTCAGGGTGAGTCCATCTGCTCAGATCTATACCTAAATGTATGGATGTTTATATCTGTTATTTCACTTTCAACTGATGTTTCGATTTCAGCAGGTGGAATCTGTGATTAACAGCTGCAGGTAAGACTCCGACTTTCCTGCATTGTTATGACATGTAGTGTTTGGATTAAGAGTGCAATCTCTATTATCTGCTTTGGTGAAGCGCGCACAAGGCCCTGTTCAGCTTGATTTCTTTAGATAGAAACCAAATAACACTGAATTGTGACTAATATTTGTTTGTTCTATTACAGAAGACATAAAAAAAACTTGCAACCACTTGATTTATAGTGACAGGCTTCTTTTTATTTGTATTTTTAGAGGTTGTGGCAAATTTTGAGACGAATGATGACCCTTGATAAAAACCTGTGTAACTCTTGAATACTTTGTTGTATCTGTTCCAAATTTTGGATTTAGCTTCACAAGTCCCTGCTGAAATAGAAAATGTGCAGCATGGAAAATATTCAATCACCAGCATCCACACACAAATTATAATCTCAAAAAATTAAAGGCGTTTTTTGATTTTCGCCATTTTTTTTTGCATTTAATCTTCCCAAATGTAACCTAAATGATGAAAATAGAAGACTGGAGGTGAATAAATATGTTGGCCGAGGTGTTTACTTCAATTTGAGCCCTGAATGATCATTGTGCTATATGTAAAACCTAAAATAACCAGTGTTTAAATTTGATAGTGGTCGTTCAATTACTGCAGCATAGTGCTACTCAACAGCAATATGAGTGTTACCATCCCTGGAATAAAGTCTTAAAGCTTTAGACTCAATGAACATCTTCTCAAAATTTTTCACAGAACCTTCCATCGCTATTCCAAGTCTTTTGAACCTACTCAAATAAATAATGATCCAACATTATACGTTTTTTTCACTCGTACTGGTGAATAATCCACTAAACAAGAGCAGCCAGTTCAAATATCCGAACTATGAACTATTCCTGCATTTACTAAATCAATAGAAATATGGCATCTTACCAGACAGGCTGAGCAGAATCCCTGCCAGATGCAGCATTTTAACCCTCCTTCAGTAAGCGCCATGCAGCACTCAGCTTTCTGTCTGTGCATTTACGTATTTACTAAGCTGAAGCTGTAAGTGTGAACTGATAGCTCTTCCTGGAGGTCAGAAATACTGTGTGTGTTTGGTAAGGCCAAGAACCACGAGCGTGACAAGGCATGGTGAAGAGGCTACAGCGTGCAAAGTCGTTGCTCACATTTTAACACACGAGCACTGGTGCAGCTTTTCAGGCCTTTAAA
>JAJAGP010006271.1:0-23295 GCA_025084515.1 Ancistrus triradiatus | reverse complement strand
TGTTTGCTGACCACAGTGGTGATCTGGGTTTGAGTTGACTGGTTCTCCAGGTTCCCCTGATCCCCCTGACCATGAACAAAAACTTGCAAAAAATTGGGTATTAGTAACTACCCTAAATCATTCACATATACATTTTATAGAATAATAATGTATGGTGCGTGCATTTATTCATTTAGACTAAAAAATGGGTAGTTTAGAATAACATAGCTACAGCCATAGGTGTTTATAGCCCCTTAATACCCAGCACCCCTGAAAGTAGTATAAAGTATTTTTTTGTCCTTGTTTTTTTTTTTTTTAAACGGATGTTTGTCTCCATTAAAACCACATAAAGTATATGGTTAAACATAGTATTTAAACATCAAAAATACAGCAGTCTCCCCTTGGCTCGCAAATGGTATGATCCAAGCGATGGCTTTGTGACTCACAGGCTCAGCATTAATAGACGTTTGTCAGATCTTCCTTCACTAGTGTGGAAATGATATTCCAAAGTTACGTTAAAATGTACAGTTTTTTTGTTTTGAAAAAAGGGAAGGGATTGGATTCTAGGGGATCTGTTTTATACATCTGGTTTTAGACAATGGTATATTGTGAAAAAGCACTACATAAATAAATCTGACATTGACTTTGACTCTTGACCAGAAGAACTTGAGATGGGCCCTTGAGAGAAACATAACCAGTAACTGTTAAGGGCAAAATTTCTTAGTACAAAGATCAGTAAAAAAAATAAGTAAGTAGCATTACTCTACTAAGTGTTATACATTTAAGAATATGATGCTAAATAAACTAAAGCTTAACTGGATTCTTGTCAAATTTGTAGTATTACAAACACTGCTCATTGTAGTACATTTACATTTAGCCACATTTCCACATCGGAGAAGTAAGTGAGCATGCTGATTAGCGTTTAAATAAACTAGCATCAGCATTAACATCAGTTCCTTTAATTCTATCTTTGGTTTCAGGTCTGTGCCTGAGAATGAAAATGTCCTGATTTTGTTTTTTCCGTCTCTTCTGCTGGAATTTGCTTACTGTGGCCTAAATTAAGTAAAGGATTCACGCTGATGTCACACAGCTCAAAGGATCTTGGTTCAATATTCGACTATGGAGTTTGGTATGTCCTCCCCATGTCCACATAAGTTTGATTAAGTTTATGCATATCTTTTTTTTTTTTTATAAAATGGTGTCACAAATCAGCTTTACAAATAGTCAAGTGAAATTTATATCGTGCTTTTAATATACTGCTCATTGAAAAAAGTTTGCGCATCCCAGCTCAAAGGACAAGCTTTATAGACTTTTTAATGAAATGGAGTACACTCAACATGTGTGCAGAACAAACTTAAATATGACGTATTTTTGCATATTAATTTAACTCTTCAGTTCTCAGTCCTTGCAAAAATTTGTGTGTGAGCAGTATCTTGGGAGTTTTTCAGAAACTTTAAAACAATAACAGTTGTCATCATCAAATAGATCTGAACTAGTAAACAATTCCCCCATGATGACAGTGTGTGTCCAAAAACTTTTAAATTTGAAGGTGTGTTGCTGGGGCACGAAAACATTTCTTGCTTTATAAAAATGTTACATTCATTTAAAGCACTAAATAAGGCAAACAATGTTTGTTTGTTTGTTTTTTTCGGGTCTTAAGGTTAGGATTGTGAGTAGGGTTTGAGTTAGGTCAAGTCAAGACAAGGCAAATGTATTTCTCTAGTGCCTTTTTTTTTTTTGTTTTTTTTTTTTTTGTAAAAATAGTCTGAAAGCAGCTTTACAACTATCTAGGCCCACATCTTCATCTGACCAAGAATAGGGTGATAGTAGCAAGGAAAAACTCTTTGAATGTGATGTGAGAACCTCCTTGCCTAGATGATGCATGTAAGCAGGGGCATCACCAGACCCAGTAAAATGTTGCTGTGGCCCACTAAAGTCACAGATTTAATCCTGGATTTCTGAGCAGAACTACAGCACACGCTATGCAAGTTCACTACAGGCACTACATTTCCCATAATGCCCCAGCATCTTTCCAAAAGCTTGAGTGGCTAACGCTTGTCAGTTTCTTTTGGTTTTTCTCCTGGATTAATGGACATCCACAAATATTAAAAAGAAAATCAGCCACGCTGCAGGTAGGGTAATGATAGCTCATAGCGATATGTTTAGTTAATGCATGTCTTATTTTTTATGCACAGTTGTTCCCCAATGACCACTTGGTAAGCAGAGGGGTACAGCTGTGCTCTCTCATTTCTGTGTGCCCCTCAGAATGACGTAGCCTAGAAACGCCCCTGTATGAAAGAATTTAAATAAATGACCTAAATAATACATTTAAAATAATAGTTTAGATACACAGAAGCTAAATAGAATAATTAAAATATAGAACATAAATAACATATTAATAAATAAAATAAAATATGGACAAGAATAAATACAATATTACATATAATTAATAGACAATATAATATAAAGGATATAAAACGATGTTATACACAGTATAATATTTATTATAATAAAGAGTAAAAGTTTCCAGTAAACAAAGCAGTGTTTGTGCATTATTTCTAAATGTCATCACAATAGATGAACCCTGAGAGAATGCAAGGGAAAGTCTGAGGGCAAACCTCAAAGAGATAAATGTGACCATACAAAAGACAAGGCAAAAGATAAATCTGAGAAACCATCCATTAGCCCACCTGGTTTGGTTCTGGAATGACTAGCTGAAGTGACCAGTCATAATTAGAACCAGGATGGCCCTCACTCCAGGTCTATTATCTTCTTATAATTGGCTCCGCTTTCACAGACTTTCCCATCCATCAGATTAACAAGACCCAGGTTCCCAAGGGGGTTGCTGAACTTCACATACAATGACAGACAACATATACAGATCTCTTCAGCTATCATTACTTATGCAGTGGAAGGAAACCAAGCTCGTAAATACAGTGGATCTTCAGAATTCGATCTGAAATGGTTCCAGAAGGCAGTTCAAACTGATTTGTTCAGTTGAAATCAAATTTCCCCATAAGAAGTAATGTAAATAGGATTAAATGATTATTTTTACGTCTATGTTTGTTTGTTTCTTTTGGGTTTTCTAAAAGAAATTCGTATCGGTGCATTATCGCCACCCACTGGACTGCATTGTCTTTGGAACCATTGAGTGTTTTGTGTATGGGCTAATCAATTACCCATTTATCGTTTCCTTAGTTACAGCTAGTTTACTTTGTCTGTCAGGCCCAGCACTACCAACGTAGTTTGAATGATGTGGTGTAATTTAGAATGGCAGTCTGAGGCTCTTCATAGTTACTTCAGTTATGCAGTGTTACTCTGTTAACCAGAACCACAGACCAGTCATTCACACAATAAACGTCATAGGTCTCATTTACATCGAGTTCCTTCATGCTGATTTCTCAGAACAGTGCAAACTTTGAGCTAGCCACAAACAGGCACAGTGTTGTTGTTGTTTTTTTCTGGTCGAGCATGTCCCTAAATTTTGTAGGCTGCCATTTTGAGTGAGTTCTATAAAGGCGTTTGTGTCTTTATTTCCTATGATGCTGGACTTGAGTGTACTTTGAATTATTTTGCTCGTCTCCAGCATCCTGGTGAATGCTGCAGCCTGGAGCCTGGCTATACTCTATATAGGTATATAATTACCTAGAGCAATAAAATTCATCCAGTTAAAGCAGAGAACCCTCCAAAACCAGCATTAGTGGTGGTGGTGGTGACCAAAGTTTTGTTGCGTTTTAAACACTTTTCTATTGAATTCTAAGCATAAACCATAAAATCCAGAATATGGAGAAAATCTGTTTATATTCTCACCACTGGCCTCCAAAATTTGAGATCTGGCTTTCATTTGCTATCTTGAACGAAAACCCAAGAACCTTTTAGTTTTAGACACAGTACAAACACAAAGATTTAGGATCATCCCTGTGTTTACATGTGAGTATTAAAAAATAACAATAAAAAAATAAAAGCAATATTACAGTAAATCCAGAATTATATCAGCACTGGTCAGGTTAAACCAGCATAAGATCAGTACTGGCTGGCAGAAACCACTTTAACCCAGCAATCAGCTAATGCTGGTGTGTGTTGTATGCTTCTCAGTAGAGGCTGGTTTGGCATATGTACTAAAGACTTGTTGATTTGAATAACAATGGTTAAATGTAATTACTACTCATTTCCTAGAACCTCTTAGGAGACATTCACAGCTAGGAAGAATTAATTCTGTTTTCAGGCATGAAGAACATCAAGTCTTGCGTTGCAGTCTGTTTAGACAAGTTCAGGGCCATTTCCTCCTTCAATAACCTGAACTAAACAGATGTGTGGACTTGTCGTCTGAGCACTGTTAGATTTATGACTGCACCCTGACACTGGCTCAGACCAGATAGCTATTTTACTAATGACCATGGTTGTGTTTATCTGTCGCCTTTCTGCAGGTCTGTCCTTAAGACAATTTTCCATTGTAAAAAGCAGTATAGAAATAAAGCTGGCTTGACTATAATCCTTGACTTGACTAAGAATTATATTAATTATATTTTTAAAATATGTTCTGTCTTTTTATTAGCTTCTATTTATTTAACTATTACTATAAACTTTTTAATTAGATAACTTAGTTGAATTCTTACATGTAACATCTGGGCTGCCCAATGAGTGTTGGTCCTCCCAAGGATCCTTCCTTATAACATTTAGGGAGTTTGTCCTTGCCAAGGTTTCCCTCCTTAGGCTTGTTCAAATTGGGACTGGCCTTGGATATAAGATGATAATTGTAGCTCTGTATAAATAAATCTGACATTGAAATTGAGTTGGCCATTGTGAAATATTCTTCTTTAGCCATTTTTTGGTAGAACATTCTTGTGTGATTAGGTTTTTTTTCTTGCTGCATCACCCACTTTCTCTTGATATTCACTTCATGGACAGGTGTCGTGACATTTTCATTTAAAATTCATTATTCCATACATCGTGGCAAAACCACTACCACCATACTACCACCACCATGCATCACAGATAGGTTAAAAGTTATGATTGAATGCAGTGTTGTTCACAAAGTGTTTTCCATTAGCCTTCTGGATTCTCCGGGCACTGGGCAAATGTGTTCTTTTTTCAGAGCGGTGCCTTTTTTCTCACAACCCTATCATACATAGCATTGCTGTTCACTGCTTTCCTCATTGTAGACTGAATTTTAACATTAGCCAATGTGAGAAAGACCTTTAGTTGCTTAAAAGTTACCCTGGGTTCCTCCGTGACCTTGCAGACTATTACACACTTTGCTCTTTGAGGGATATTTGTTGGTCGACCGATTAATAACTTCTGACGTCTGTCAAAATATCTGACACTGGATTGATGGAACCCAAAATATTTACTCAGGAGGTTTTTAAACGTTTTGATAGATCCCTGCTCTTTACATACCACCTTGTCCCCAGTCAAACCTGAGTGTCTCTCCTGATGAAAACTGCAGCTGCCACTTTTTCCACTTGCAGTTATTGATATTCGTTAATAACTACAATATTTTTCTTTCATTTGTTTAATTGGATCCTCGTTATTTATTTTTTGGAGTTGTGCAAATATCTGATGATGTTAGGATAATATTTATGGAGAAATATGGCTTAATAAGGGTTAGCTCAGAGTTTGTATCCATTTCTGAAGAGGAAAAAAATGGGTCAAACCTAAAACAGCAACATTTTAAGATGTTAATGGTCCTTACAACAAATAATTCGTAAAGAAAATTAGCAAGAACTTAAAAGAATGCACTCCTGAGACCTGTGCCACCATTTGCTTATCACAGCTTATTGCTGCAGTGAATTGTAGGGGAAGGAGGGCTTGAAACAGGGGAATTCACTTACATAATCTTCTTGTACACAAAGATAAAACCATGAAAATGTTTAAATGTTTGATGTAAATCTCAAACTAATACACATCTGTGTTCAAAATCTTCCAAAACATCTTGTTTTTCTTAAAAGATTAGTTGTTAGCTGGTAATCTGCCACTCCTGATGCAGCCCATCACAAACCTGAACTCAAGCTCTTGAATGGAACCAGGAGTCACAAATGTACACTTAGAGATCTATGATATGCAGTCTTATGAGTCTTGTAAATGAGTGGGACAATCTGCTCAGAAAAAGGGAAAATCATGTAGGGTTTTCTGTAAGAAGCCACATAGCTGGTCTTCATCAGGCCAACTGCAGCTATTCGGACCCTAAATGCATAGCAAGTCTATATTTCACTGTCATCTATGAAGAACATAATCAGAGTACTGACAGAACGGCTGCTGTTGCCAGAAAGAAAGGATCTTGAAGGTCCAAAGTCTCTAAACAGAGATGAGCACCTGCTGAAATAGTTCTCAAAGACAAAAAAGCCTTCAAAGGGTGTCAGCAGAATTCAAGACCATTAAAAGCTTAAAAAGTGTGTGTGGCCATGTTTTTGTCTGTCTACAGGGTCCAAATGCCCTATTATGTTTGTGAAACACTATCTGTATTTGGGGACATTTGGCCAGGCCCCCTGAGTGCCATTTAGTTGCAATTATAGGACTGCAATTATGTGGTGGCAAAAATTATTCATACAGTAATTAACAAGTCAGTGGAAAAACCCCTAAATGTTACCTGTGTGTGTGTGTGTGTGTGTGTGTGTGTGTGTGTGTGTGTGTGTGTGTGTGTGTGTGTGTATACACTTCCTGAGTTTTGATGTGATAATGGACCCTTTACTGCATCACCTGACCACCTGTCGCTGTGTTAGAGGGGCACGTTTGAACACTCCACCCCGTTGCTGGAGCAGCTGATATGTGCAATGGGGAAGTTTGGACATAAATGCAGCCCAGCAGAATTAGACAAAACATTCCAAACAAAATATAGTTCTGTATCAAGGCTGTCCAGTCACACCAATGGCTGGTGTGGCCACAGGATTGAACCTGTCCAGGCAGGATCACGCCTGATACACCTCGACATTCATTTGAAGGCCCGAGACCAGCTGATTAAACATCAGGTATCAGGTGTAGCTCCTGCTGGACTGGAATGAAAACATGCAGTCACACAGGCCCTTTGTGGATGAGGCTGAACAAACAGGGTATATATTTGAAATCTCTACAGTACAAAGGCATTCGTTTAATAGGCACTCTGTCATAACAATGGGAAGTAGGGGTGCTGGGGGCGCTGCAGCACCCCATCTCAGCACTGAGAGTCTAATTGGAAAATACCTGCAACTGTAAAATAAGTACATGTGTAGAAGTCTGTGTTTGGAGATTGCATTTCTCTATAGCAGTTAACTTTTTTAATGTAGCGTCCTTGCGAAAATCAAACCAGCAAAAACAAAAATGGCTCACATCCGTCCTTTATTACACAGTCTGTATAGCGACAGACAGATTACCAGTCAACGTGAATAAAATAAATGCCGAGACGTGCCTCAGCCCACTCAGGTCACGCTTACACATCATAAATTCACGTAATAGAAATAGAAACACATACTTAACACTAACTAGTTTTTTTTTTAGATAAAAAATGATGCTCACACAGATAAACAAGGCACACAATCGGGTGGCACATTGCATCTGGAACCTCAGAACTCCCCTCCCCCAGCACCCCCTGCCCAAAATACATTCCCGTGGCTATGTGCTCAGAGATTCAGGGACTCGGATGTCAGGGATTTGTGATTCTAAGGACAATGTGTATGTATGTTGTGTATGCTGACTCTTAGGACCATTTGGCTCAGACCTTAAACGTTTATTAATATCCAACACCATTTACATTTACAGCATTTAGCAGACAACCTTATACAGAGCGACTTATAATTGATACAGTCTTACAATCCAAGCAATTGTGGGTTAAGAGTCTTGCTCAAGGACCCAACAGTGGCAGCTTTTGGCTGAGGTGGGATTTGAACCCTTGACCTTCTGGTTCATAGTCCTGCACCTTACCCACTAGGCCACTACAGTCCCCACACCATGTTTATTGCAGCTATGCTTTTGAATTAAAAAATCATAACAGTGCATGAGATGAAGAAGCAGCATAAGGATAGACGGGGGATTAATTCATGCTTCATTTAGGAATATAAACTATGCTGACATCACCTGACCATCTCCTAAAGTAGCACGAGAGGGAGTGTGCTATTGCGAAAAACATCATGGGTGTGATTTGGCGATGAGCCAAAGGCGAGTGCCGTAGATAATCGCAGCCACGGTGTCATTCGCGATAACACATGATGTTGTGTTCTATTCCTCTTATACAACAGTTTTCTACAACAAAAAGAAACAAAATAAATCAAATAGCACAATATGCTACAAAAGGCATATGTCTATATAACAGTACAAAGCGTAAATAAGCTAAGATGAATGCAAAATGGACTAAAACTAAAGTAAAATTCATTAAGAATTAATTGACAGAATTTAGTTATTTATTAGGATCACTGATTTATTTGTATATGTCTGTGCATAAACATATACATGTTGCATAAATCTTGTCGTTACCTGGCAACACGTGACTCATTATTTGGCAACACCTCAGAGGAGTGATACCGCTTTGGTGTGAAAAAGACGTGCTGTTATCCCAAACATCAGAACGCCTCTCAACCAATCAGATTGTAAGGTCAGAACTAACTGTTTTAGAATATCGAACATGCATCATTAACCTTTGCAAGATATTTTAAACACACTTGAGAAGTACCTTAAGCACATCGACATAACTATTCTTTCTCTAATGTGAAACTGCACATGATGATGCACCAGAACTACACGCTGTTTGTTGATCATTCCACAGTATAAAGGCGGATTAGCTTCTGGATGTGCCCCTCAGGCTACAGTGTAATTATAGAAAAGCCAACCTACTAATCCATAGACCTGCACGGTAATATACGCCAGGTGTGTTTTGGGAGGATATTGATGCAGCCTTTTGTCTTGCCAGCGTGGCAGTGATTGTGTAAAAATTGGCATTTCGTTCTTGATATGGTTCTCTGTATATGTGCTGCAGCTTTTAATTTACAGTCTGGAATGCAACTCAATCCAGACCATACACTGTGAGTTCTATCAATATAAACAATAATAATTCAACAAATATGGAGTGCTAAGCTTGGTGTATAGTTTCTCTAGAAAATGTGATCTAGTTTTATAGTTACTAAGTTTTTTTTTATTGAATAATCTTAAAAATGATTAAATGCATGTCCCTTACGCCCTTATCCAGAGGGACTCCCAACTGATGCAGTCTTACAATCCAAGCAATTGTGCACTAAGGACTCAACCGTGGCAGCTTGGCAGAGGGATTTGAACCCTAGACCTTATGGTCTATAATCCCGTACCTTAACTGCTAGGCCACCGCAGTCCTAATTCATTAATTTAATAAATAGAAGTATGGATGGGACAGTAGCTCAGTGAGTAGCATTGCTTCATAGCAACAAGGTCCTGGGTTCAATGCCAGGTCGAGTGAACTGAGTCCTCCCCGTGTCCATATGGGTTTATTTCGTGTTCTCCGGTTTCCCTACACAATCCAAAGAGACACTTTAGGTTGATTGATTACGCTGAAAAAAGTGTCCCTAGTATATGTGTGTGTGTGCCCTATGGAGGCCTGGCGCCCTGTCTAGGGTTGTTCCTGCTTTGTTTTTGTTGCTTATCCTTTCAGTTTTAGCTCACGTCATTCAAGTCAGCTGGTGGCAAGACGTTAGATCAACAGACCCTGTTGTGAACGACAAGGGTTCCATCCTCAGCTGCCAGCCAATAGGGGTGCAGCTTCATTTTGTTTCTTTTATATTTTAGTTCTTTTGTTTACTTATTTTTGGTTCACATTTTCAGTCGGGAGCTAACTGCATTTTGGGTCCTAAAACCCTTTTACATTTTTGTCTTGTATTGCTGGTATGCAATGTTACACACCCACTGGATCAGTGTTTGTTCTGGTCACCTAACAGCCAATGAACGCTGTGGATCCACGAGCAGAGGCAGGAGTTAAAGTTTAAGAGTAGAAGTCCATTATTCATGGATGTGCATGTGTAACTACTTTATCGGCCGTGTGCTCGCTTGTTTGTTTGCTAACGCTTAGCCTAGACACTGTTCTAACTCAGTTGATGTGTTTAGAGACTTTTTTGTGTAAGTCACTCATGTTTGTATGACTTTCCTCTACTTATTTGTAACAAGCTGTAAATGGATTTTTAAGTATATGTGCCTGTCCTATTGTGTTTAGTACTCCTTTTTGTTTGCCCACTACTTGTATATTCTCTCTAACGTATAACTACATAAACTGGTTCACATTCACTCACTGAGTCTGTTTCATCTGGCTGATCTTCCATGTTGTTCATAATACTGTATATCGATGCATTTTTGCCTTCCATCAAACTCTTAGGTGTGATGGTTTTTTTCCATACAAAGGGCTGTAACAATATCTTAGTGTATTTTCTATGAATCTTGTGAATTTCTATAAATTTAAAAAATGGCTTAGCATGTTTACAACAGTTTAGGAGTTGGATTTTGTGTAGATGGTAGCGTTCCATTCACGTTTTCAGTGGTATATCTGAAACAAATATGTATCCTTTGTATGCAGCCTTCTTGTGAAAAAAGATTTATATTACAGTATCATAAAAAGACTATGTGACTATGGTAATGTTTGGTCAGAGTCCTGTTTCACAGAATGTAATATGGCTGTTAAACGTCATACCTGTATTTATTTTAATGGCTTTTATATCAATTTCCAAAATATGGATTACTTTGGTTGCATAACTAGACTATATGGCCAAAAGTATGTAGAATTCAGCCACATTCACTGCTGACAGCTTTATAATATGAAATGTGCAGTAATGGAATCCCTGTAGACAAACAGAGCCAGTAGTACAGCCTGTGCTGAACACAGCAATGACTCAACATGACAGCTTCTTCCCACATCCAACAACTCAGTTCATCGACTTTCCACCCTGCCCACCATACCCTGTGCTATGTCGGTGAATAACTTGGTTGGCTTGCACAGATCCCTTAACTCCACCAGGCACCTTTGAGATGAACTGAAATGCCAGCAGTAAGCCAGTGCTTATTACCAACAGCAGTGTCAGATGTCTCAGTTGAAAAGTCTAATTGGAAGCTGGAGTCCACAATCTTTTGACTTTGTTGTCTAAAAGTTGTCTATTTAGTACTTTGTTTTATTTAGTATTTACACCAATTGCAGCAGGTTCCATTACTGCTGCACAATTTCAGGGATCTAGGTTCAGTCCTCAGTTCCGTCAGGAGTTTGCACTGATTTCCTCGCACATTCCAAAAACATCCCACTAGGTCAAGTCGCTATTCCAAATTACCTCTTGGGTAAAGCAACAATGGGAACTAAAGTTAAGGGTTAAGGTACTGGACTATTAATGCCAGTCACCAGTTCCAGTGTTTGTATAATTACAAAACAGAACCATAACTTTCGTATCAGTTTATGGACCAGCGCTTTACCCATCAAGCCAACTGAGCCGCAACCAGTGATGTATTTGTGTACGTTATTCTAAACTACCTGGGATGTGCTCAGTTCCGGACCTCATACCTTTACTTAGACCACATCAGAGGGGTCTAATTGTCCCTTCCCTCCTCCTGTTGAGTGACGATGCCATGCCACCAAAACTGTTGCCTGCTGGAGCACAACAGGCAATATATGAGACAAATGAGACAAAACAAATGAGGAAACAAATGAGACCAAAATATTATACTTGGTCATTGAGGAAAATGATCCAATATTACATATCAGTGAGTGGATTAGCAGTTAATTTAAAGGTGAAAAGAGAGTCAGGTGTTTTCAATCAATGAGAATTTTTAGCAATATAAAATGGCATTACTTTCAGTTGAATTTAGTGCAGAAAATGGTTTCCTGTTGCAGATTTTAAGGGGAAATAAGATTTGCAGGTGAACCTGACCATCAGATACAACGTTGCCGAGCTTTTGTCAGTTTGTTGTTCTTGTGACTGGAAAATCTGATTAATAGTCAGCAAGTGTCAGAATTAGGTAAAGACTATATAGAATGAGTTCAGTCTAAATAAACCTGATGTCCTTAGAAAACAGTAGTATACTTTCTTTGGTCCCAAGTCTTGGTCCTCCCAAGGTTTCTTCCTTGTGCCTAGATAGTTGCGAAGCTGCTTTGAGACAATGCTTTGTTGTAAAAAAAAAAAGTGCTATAGAAATCATTTTTACTTTAACTTTGACTATTGACCAGCAAGCTGAGGGTTCAAATCACAGTGCTGCCAAGCAACTGGTGTTGGACCTTTGAGTAAGGCCATTAATTTTCCATTACTTGAATTGTGCCTTTGTAAGGATGTCTGCAGAATGTAAATGTTGATAATAATAGTTAGTAGAACCTAGCATTTATGGATTGTAGTGTGTGTGTGTGTGTGTGTGTGTGTGTGTGACAGTTGCCTGGAAACAGAAAGCCACACCCATATCACCATATCCTGCCATACATGCACCAATAGAATGTCCACCAGCTTTCCACATAAACTCCACACCTTCTTTCTTTGCCACTATTTTTTGCAGCATGGGCTTGTGGTTTTGCAGATATGGGATAGGACCTTGTGTTGATCCTCTGGCTCATATTCCTCGTGGTTGGGAGGCAGAAAACCACTGTGACCCCATATACACCCATTACTTTAACCTGCAATTGAAACTTGGAGAAATCAGACTTGGCTTGTTGAACTCAAAAAAAGTTTCAAAATTCTGCAATCAGTCACAATGTTGTTACTGTTGGTATACAGAGGATGTTTCATTTGTTTTACTGCATGTTCGTCACCTTACTCTACCCCAGCTGTCCCCAGCTTCTCCTATCCTTTTTTTACCCTTAGCTGGCTATCCTGAAAATGTGGGCTGATTTTAGCTAGCCTAAATCTGTACAGAGCTATTTTACAACAGGGTCACTTGAAAGGAGTGATAATTAATCCAAAGCAAGTGAATGGATGGTGTTCAAACTTCCTGTATGACTTCCAGAGCATCCAATGTCCCGCTTTTAGCACCAACTCTTACATTCCCTTTTTGTTGAGGGCCGTCATATTTTTAAACCCTTAAACATTTGCTTGTATGGCAGTATGAAATGTGGCACGTCATAGTAACTTTATATACAGTGAATGGCCGAGAAGGAAATTTGAGATCAAGTGGACTCTCATTTGAATGGGTCATGATTTTCAGTTGAGCACAAAGCATACTACAAATTTATTTAGAAAGAGTCCTCAAGTGCCACAACCTTTCCACGCTAAAATAATTTTTTAAAGCATTAGATTAGACATACCATTGTTTTTGTAATGGAAAATGTCCATATATATAATTAATTATCAGCCATTTTATTAGAATTCAATCAGAAAATAGGAAATTTGTATGTAGTATTAAAAAACTAAAAAAAATCTGAAAAACAGTTTCTATAGGCTATAGGGGCAGGTATATAGTGTGATCTCCACTTATACTTGAGCAATAGCAGCATCTGGCATCTTCATCGGGATGCCAAGTTGACCCTTCTACAGTCTGAAGAAGCTTGATCAGGAATGGTCTTTTTGGAAGGGTAGCAGCCCAGAAACCAATTTTTCAGACAGGGAACACGGTAGGACTGCAACAATATGCTAAAGCTCACAAAGATTGCAATGAGTATTAGAACATTATGGAGTGATGAATCCAAGTTTGACAGTTTTTGGGTCCAATCGTCAACAATACTTCATATATGGTCATGATACCACTGCTAGAACAACAAATCTAATGGTGGCCGAAGACTTTTGCACAGTACTGATCAATTTATTAGAGAGAAGAATGGATTCTTCTGAATATTAACAAATCTAAAAGCCATTGTCCCACAATCAATGAAGAAACAGAAGCTAAACAAAAGTTGGTTATTACAATAATTACGAAACAGTTTGTTTTGGAATGGTCTTCAGTCTCTAGTCTTGATCTATATGATCGGAAATCTGTCTCAAACATGCACATGAAAGATGATCCAAGAATATTTCTGAACTAGAAGCATTCTGCAAGGAAGAGTACAGTATATAAATTATAGAATACAGTGAGGCTTAGCTGCTAAATGAAATGTTTGGAGGCTGTAATTTCTGCTGAGTGAGGTATAATATTATAGAAACATAAATATTGGATCGTCAGGATGCTCACGCTTTTGGATCTCATTGCATTTTTCCAGTAAATAAACCAACTTAGGGCGGCATGGCGGCTTGGTGGGATGCACTGTTGCCTCACAGCGAGAAGGTCCTGGGTGGTTAAAGCTCCTAACTAACTGTTTTCATTGAGAGCAAAGTGCACATGGTGTTTGTTTGACCAGAGATAGGGCGTTTTTTTTATTGGGGCTAAAGTGCATATAATTTCAGGTCTTGGAATTACCTACCAAAATAATTTACAATGTTGGTTCTCATACCCAGCAAACATGGTTTCTTGAGGAGTCAGTTTTCCTATGACATTCTTGTAACAAAGTCCCTTTTTTGTTTACTTACTTGCTGTTAGTTCCTTTCAAGTGCAAGTCATTGTGTAAATTCAGAAAACTATAAAATATGGCATTATAATATAAGAAGCATTTTCAATTGAGTCATGTTCGACAACCGAAAAGAAGCTAAAAAAAAAATCACTGTGCACATTAGTTAATTAATCCTTGAGTCAAATATTGCCAGATTTCAGATGTAAGACAAACTCTTCAATAGCTTTTTTTAACAAAAACTTAAAAAAAAAAAAAAAAACACTTTCATTGGCTGGTCCTGTTAATTAATATAAGGTACAGGTTGTTGTGAGTTTGGTGTGTGTCAAGTTTGAGCATGCTCTTTGTCACTACTGTATTGAGAGAAGAGAGAAAACTAGATATAGCCAGGACAGAAAAAGCAGAAGGCCCAGATGTACAACTGAACAAGAGAAGTAGAGCAGAGTCAGTTTTGAGAAGACTTTCAGATCCTTCCTTAAATAATACACAGGACAGACCCTTGTAATCTGCACCAAAAGTGCATGCAGTGCTTCAGTGAAAAAGCGTGATACAAAACTGTTAAAATACTGGTAAACAGAACAGAGGCATTCGACAGAGGAAAAGTGAAAATGAACCCTGTTGATCCTGTTGAGCTCAGCTTCACTATAAAGGTTAGAGAAACAATGCTTTAGAATACTAAACCTGTGCTGTAAATGGAGTGTTCTGAATTTCCGAAGTTATGGATTCTGCCTAAAACAAATACAGTAATTCTAAACATGTCATTTTATACTATTTGAAAAGTTTTAATTTCATCCTGAGTTCATTTAACCAGATTTCCATAAGCAGATACAATTCTGAAACTCAAAATACACTAAACAACCAGCTATAAATGGTGCCTCAAGCAGTTTGGTGGAGGCCATGTCAAAGGTGAAATGTCTGTCTATCATAATTAAAGGAAACAGACTGAACATAAGCGAGTCGTTCATTTGGTCTTTTCCAGAGACAGACCTCATATGAGCAGGCGGTACACAGCAAGTCTCAACAGAGCTGCACAACTTCCTAGTTTTGATATTTTCAAAGTAGCCATTAGCTTTTCTTTACAGGGGTTTGGCTCAATGTATTCTCTCTCTAAAAATAATTACTGTTTACTTATTTAGTCATTTATTTAAGCAAGATGTTACATTTAAATAAATGTTGCAAGATGAAATGAACAGCATAATAATAATAATAATAATAATAATAATAATAATAATAATAATAACAACAACGTGAAACTCCTAATTTTCTCAGACTTAGATTGAGAAATCTAAAATAATTTACAAAAAAAATGTCTAATAATAATATTGTAATAAACTAATTTCTCTTATTTAGAGTGAATAATAAAATACAATTTACAAATGAAGCTAATTATTATTAATAATAATGTAGGGACATTTCTCAGATTTAGAATGAAAAATCTAAAATAAAATTTACTACTACTATTAAAAATTACTATTTCTACTATTAATAATAATGTAAGAAACTAATTTCTGAAGATTTAGAGTGAATAATCTAATATACTTTAAGAATCGCTCTAAATCTAAAGAAATCATCAAAAATATTTAAATGTTATGAAACTATTTCTTAGAGTGAAACATTTAAGAACATACAAAAGTCACTTGTTTCACATTCATAGTTTATTTCCAAAAAATCATTTAACCTTCTTCCACCCTATTTGTAGACCTTTGCTACAAATTGCTCATGTACAGTGGGACAAAAAAGTATTTAGTCAGCCCCTGATTGTGCAAGTTCTCCTACTTAGAAAGATGAGAGAGGTCTGTAATTTTTTCATCATATACTACACTTCAACTATGAGAGACAAAATGAGAGAAAAAAATCCAGGAAATCACATTGTAGGATTTTTTAAAGAAATTTAATTGTAAGTCATGGTGGAAAATAAGTATTTGGTCACCCACAAACAAGCAAGATTTCTTTCTGGCTCTCACAGACCTGTAACTTCTTCTTTAAGAAGCTCTTCTGTCCTCCACTCATTACCTGTATTAATGGCACCTGTTTGATCTCATTGTCTGTATAAAAGACACCTGTCCACAGCCTCAAACAGTCAGACTCCAAACTCAAGACCAAAGAGCTGTCGAAGAACACCAGAAAGAAAATTGTAGACCTGCACCAGGCGGGGAAGAGTGAATCTACAATACGCAAGCAGGTTGGTGTGAATAAATCAACTGTGGGAGCAATTGTAAGAAAATGGAAGACATACAAGACCATTGATAATCTCCCTTGATCTGGGGGTCCATGCAAGATCTCATCCCACGGAGTCAAAATGATCTTGAGAACAGTGAGCAAAAATCCCAGAACTACACGGAGGGACCTGATGAATGACCTGCAGAGAGCTGGGACCAAAGTAACAAAGGCTACCATCAGTAACACACTACGCCTGAGAAGGACTCGGATCCTGCAGTGCCAGGCGTGCCCCCCTGCTTAAGCCAGTACATGTCCAGGCCCATCTCAAGTTTGCCAGAGAGCATATGGATGATCCAGAAGAGGATTGGGAGAATATCATGTCGCCAGATGAAACCAAAATACTTTTTGGTAAAAACTCAACTTGTCGTGCTTGAAGGAAGAAGAATGCTGAGTTGCATCCCAAGAACACCTACTGTGAAGCATGGGGGTGGAAACATCATGCTTTGGGGCTGTTTTTCTGCAAAGGGGACAGGACGACCGATCCGTGTGAAGGGAAGAATGAACGGGGCCATGTATCGTGAAATTTTAAGCCAAAACCTCCTTCCATCAGTGAGAGCATTGAAGATGGAACGTGGCTGGGGCTTCCAGCATGAAAATGATCCCAAACACACCGCTCGGACAACGAAGGAGTGGCTCCTTAAAAAGGATTTCAAGGTCCGGGAGTGGCCTAGCCAGTCTCCAGACCTCAACCTCATAGAAAATATGCGGAGGGAGTTGAAAGTCCGTGTTGCCCCAAAACATCACTGTTCTAGAGGAGATCGGCATGGAGGAATGGGCCAAAATACCAGCTACAGTGTGTGCCAACCTGACCACTGTCATTGCCAACAAAAGTTATGGTTTATTGAGAATTGAGTCAAACTTTTGTTATTGACTAAATACTTATTTTCCACCATGATTTACAATTAAATTCTTCAAAAATCCTACAATGTGATTTCCTGGATTTTTTTTTTCACATTTTGTCTCTCATAGTTGAAGTGTAGCTATGATGAAAATTACAGACCTCTCTCATCTTTCTAAGTAGGAGAACTTGCACAATCAGTGGCTGACTAAATACTTTTTTGCCCCACTATGTAATTGTTTTACTTTTTCTTTAATGAAACTTCTCTCAGTTGGTTAAGATTGTATTTACTCACTATGAACAAATAACAATATTAATATAATGTGTGAATAAATACAATTTCTACAGATTAAAAAATATTCTGACTAACTATAAACTATCTTATAAAACTTTCTCAATGAAGGATAGAAGCTATATTTACCATCTGCAGGTTATTGTGGTTAAACATTGCTATGCTAAGAGCTCAACGTTAACCCCTTTACCCTTTAGTTATGGGCGCAAACCAAATCTCCTGACATGGGCTAAACTGTCATTCGTTGCTATAACACACACATCCTTCTGTCATGTCTATGTTGCTGTTTGCTCTTTATGTTATCATCACTTAAAAGTCTCAGATTTCAAACACTGTGCTTTAGGATAAAGGAAAGTACACAGACTATTTGACCACACACACACACACACACACACACACACACACACACACACACACACACACACACACACACAGTACTATATTTGTCAGAGCCTTCCATTGACCATATTACTGTAGCTAAAGAATGTTGAACTTCAATCTAACTTTAACCTCATTAACCTACAGTAAATATGTTTTTTCTTTTTGCAAAGTGGACCTTTACTTGTGAGTACCAGCAAATTATTACACTATATTTTTCAGGTATTCTTGTCACAGTGAACGGATTCTGTCAGTATTTTTCTTCTCTCTCTGTCTTTTCATAGTTTCTCTCACAACTAGATAAATAAAGCTACATTTTCACTGCTTAACTGATTCTCACATTTAGTAACCTAAAACTGTAACAACACACAGTGTCTAAGAGCCTGAGAGGATAGTAATCATAATAATAATGTGAATATTAATAATAGTGAAAGGCATACCCATAAAAGTTTTAGAAATGAAAATGAGTAAGAAATGAGCACTCCAGTGTTCAAGCCTCTCTCCCAGTGACTACATGTCCATGTTGCAGCAGAGCAGAGCAAGCTATGATGAGAAGGGTGCTGAAAGACAGAGCCTATCAGGCTTCTACATCATGGCCACATTCCACAAACCAGCACTGACAGTCCAAGTCCAGTTAAACACAAACCCTAAGTCATGCCACCATTGGGTAGCTCTGAACAATGGTGGGATTTAAATTCCATTTAAATATACATTAAAGCAGACAAAGTAGGAGGTCCTGCCAGTTGGCAAGTGCACAGGAGATTCACATTTACAGAATATAGTTGATGCCTTTAATTAGAGCTGGTATTTTACTTGGGCTTGGACTGATGTCATTTATCTGAAACTTATCTTGATTCATAATTATATAATCCAAGCTTTCTGACAGCCCAACAGTGAAAGATTGGCAATGCTGGGACATGAAACCTCAACCTGAACCTTGTGCATACCTTTACTCAGACCACATCAAGGGCTTTCTGGGTTATTTTATTTATTAGACAATTATATTATATTGTATAGTTTTAGATTCTTGATTTTATTATATTATTCATACTATTGTATTCTCTTAAAAGTATATACTGATCAACAACAACAAAAAAAATCTCACCATGTTGTTGGAGTTGAACGTAATGATGACATTACATGATGATGACAAGAGATTACAATAATATAGCAAAAGGATAAGTTTATTGGGGAAAACTGTGTCATTAAAAGGAGGCTCTAGTTACCCTGTTAGGCCGCCTCTAGCACGGACACAAGAAGGGACACAGATGGGCATTGGAGGCAAATGGGTCCCTTATGGTATCCCGTGGCACATTTGCTCACAGATGTTGCAGCTGGGTCTGTAGATCCTCATCCATCACACCAGCAGTTGGGGATTTGTCACTAAAGACGATATTGTTCCAGGTCATGGCAGTCCAGCTTTCTTGTTTATGACACCACTGCAAACGAAGGTGATGGTGGCTGGCTGTCAATGGCATTACACCTGATGGGTGCTGTGACAACAAAATTCCTCTAAGCATCTGGAAATGGTCCGGGCAGAGACGGGGGTGGTCTGTCTCAGCTGTCCAGAGCCTGTTCGCCATGCGTTCGTGCCCTCACTGCTTCCAACACCTCCTAACAGTTAGGTCAGAACAACCTACATGGTGAGCAATTCATCAAAATCACCATCCTGCTTCTCTCAGTTTAATGATGCACCCCATATCAAAGTCAACTGGGCAAAATGTCTGAGTGCTTCGTAGAGGCATGTCTAGCAGTCAACTATCTCGAACCAAGAGGTACACTACCTAAAAGTAACCTCAGCGTCTTTTTATAGGGCCTTTTGTGACAAGAACACACCTGTAATCATTTACATATCTGCCTGAGATCGACCTGCATACCGACATTTCCATCTGGGTGCATTATTTTTTGTCAGTTAGTATCTTTACTAATTTTTTACAATATTTATATAAACGTTCTCTTAAATTTTGCCTATATTTTATCATATTACATGTATTACATTATCTTTTTCAATATATTCTCTATTTGATTTTTTTCTATTTAGCCTGTGTGTATTAAACTATTGCTAGAAATGTATTATTTAGATACTTTAGTTTATTTATTACATATAACATCTGGGCTGAAGAACGAGGTTGGATTCCTTGTGAAGTCTTGGTCCTCCCAAGGTTTCTTCCTCAAGTTTTTCCTTTGTCAGTGTTGCTGCACCCTTGCTCAACTGAAGCTGTGGCCCTATATAGTTGTAAAGCTGCTTTGAGAAAAGGTCTATATAAATCAGTAAGACTTGAATTTGCCAATGATGCTATAGAGTGGATCTAGTTCTCCACCCAGAAGCAGGGACAGTTAAGCTCCTAATTCTCAGTCATAGACAGCTGCAGCATCACCTAGATTCAGTCCCTAGATCTGCCAACAATGGGGTAAATGTGCCACTCAGGAGCCTGTATTTATTTTCAGTTTCTAAACCAACCATTTTATTCTAAATCTCTGCATGTATTCAGGTTTCCCTGGCCTTTATTGCCATTTACTTTTCGCAGTTCCTCACCTGGCTTCAGGCTGCTGTGGTTGCTGATAGATTACTGTTCACAGTGGGGTGACTGTGCTTTGAACAGAACAATCCAGGAATGTGCAGTACACCAAGACAGAATCTGTAGTTTCTATGATCTTGAATGAAGAGGACCATGTATGTTTAGAAGTTTATCTGTTGTTACATACGTCTTATAATAACAGGTTACATTTATAAGTGTAAGTTTTTTGCAGCTCTTGGTGCTCTCTACGCCATAACATGTTCAGATCTATGGGGATTTTGTTACGTCCTCCTTGCCATAATGGCTGGATCTCAAATGCTGTATTAAACAATAGAAATCAGTAGCCTAAAACACAGTGATTGCTACAGTTTTAACACAGTATTTAGTACAGAGTAAGGGGTATTAATGTACACACAAAACATAAATTAAATCTTTAGCAGAAATTGAATCCATATGCATTGATAGCAGAACGTAATTATGCAACTTTAGGCTGAATAACCCCCAAAGGCAAACCTTCACAAAATAACTTTGCGTTTTTTTTACACACATGATAACTCAGGCCAGAGCAGTGTTTCTCAATCCTGGTCCTGGCACCCCACCGGTCTCCTGTTTACACACACCCACTTTAACTCAATAATGGGCTTGTTAATGAGCTGAGTAGTTGGATCAGGTGTGTTGGGAGCAGGAAAACACTAAAGCATGCAGAGCGGTGGGGTGCCACACTGGGCCAGAGTAACATCAAGCAAATATGAAAGCCATATGATTATGGTATCATTATACAGTAGAGCCTCATCTTGTGCTGCAAACTGCTATAATCCAGCAGTAATTACAACACTGTCCTATAATTATCTTGACCATTCCCTAACCTAGTCGGCTTTCCTTGGAACAGGTACGGTCTCAGCTTCCAAATAAGCGAGCAAAGAAGAATTAATTAGATTTAATAATAAACCTGTTAAAGGTTTCAAGTTTCATGCTGGACCCCCAAAACAGCCGGTCTATTTAACCACCTCCAGTCTGAAACTGAGCATGAGGTTAGCAGGTTATTTGAATGTCTGTCTTGGATTGGTTTCATCCACCTTGAAAAATCTCCCAAGGAATGCAGAGTCCTTCAGTGGCCGCTCTCACCTTTCGTAGGTCACAGTGGGTCTGCAGATCCTTATCTCTGCTTTTGGCTCAGGCTGCTTCGTCATTCACTTTCATCCATGAGCAAATCAGTTGAAGGCCATAGTTGTTATGTACTGTATTTAAAGGTGTTGATTTGGGATGGTCTTCCTTACACAAACTCATTTGTGCACTCTTGGTCAAATTACATATTATTTTAAAAGAATTCTGGAGGGAAACAAAGTTATATTCAACAAATCTGTTCATTTCAATGAACTATTAACATGTTGGTTGTCAGGGGATCATCTGGCAATGTTCCCAAAGGTATTAAAATGTGATGAAATTTTGAAGTGCGTTTCCTGCAGAGGTTGTGTTAAACTTATTTTACTTAGAAAACCAGTAAGCAGCCAATGCAAAGATTATAGCCAGAAGGATTTTAAGAAATAAATGGAATATTTCTAGTTATTAATCATTCATTTCTCATCTAAGCCACCCAAAGAGCATGGGTCCCTTTTTGAGTCTTGGTCCTCCCAAGGTTTCTTTTTTTTTTTATAACGTTTAGGGAACTTTTCCTTGCCACTGTCGCCCTAGGCTTGCTCAATTTGGGATTGGCCCTAGATATTAGAAGATAATCTACAATTGTAAAGCTGCTTTGAGACAATTCTCCATCGTAAAAAGCGCTATATAAATAAATGTGGCTTGACATCACAATTTTGTGATATTTATTATTTTATTTTTTATGTAGTGTTGTTTTATAATTGTATATTCTCAATTTTATTATATTCTTCATAATATTGTATTCTCTTTTTAACTCACTCAAGTCAGATCTATTTATATAGCGCTTTTTACAATCTAGTATTGTCTCAAAGCAACTTTACATTTTTAGATTATCTCCTAATATTGACGTCCAATCCCAAACTGAGCAAGCCTAGGGCGACAGTGGCAAGGAAAAACTCCCTAAGTGTTATGAGGAAGAAACCTTGGGAGGACCAAGACTCAAAAAGGGACCCAACCTGCTTGGGCGGCGTAGATGATAAATCTTAGAATTAAACTAATTTATCTAAAATATGCACATCGCATTAAGTAGCCCGATACATTGTCTGTATTAAATTTTTTTTAATTTATTATATTTTCTTGAACCATTTTCTCTATTTTATTGTTCTATTTAGCTTCTATATATTTAAGCTTTTATTATTAATTTAGCTTTTAGGTAATACAGTTTATTTCTTACATACATCTTCTAGGCTAACCAAAGAGGTTGGGTCCTCCTAATGTTTTTTCCTCATCACATTTCAGGAGTTTTTCCTTTCCACTGTTGCTGTAGATTTGCTCAATTTGGGGAGTGGGCCTAGGTCGTTGTATAGCTGCTATGAGAAAATGTTCTGTTGTAAAAAGTGCTATGGAAACTTAAGATGACATAAATCGACGATATAAAACGACAGCAGCAGTTCTCTAACCCACCACCATTCGAGTCCTGGTGGTGCTGTCTGGCCAGGTCAAGCATCATACAGTCACACAAAAATACCCAAAAATTGTTTAAAACAATGTTCCTTAATTGCTGTATTAAATATTCAGGGTTTAATGATTGTATTATGTTTTATAG
>JAJAGP010006270.1:0-23314 GCA_025084515.1 Ancistrus triradiatus | reverse complement strand
AAACTGCATCTCTGCTGCTCGGATGCTGATGGATGAAGCCGATTGGTTCTGAAGGTTTGAATGTTCCTGCTCTCATTGGTCAGGACTCGTAGGGACAGGAATCTGAACCGGATCCGACTGAGGGGCTGTACAACTTCCTGCTTACACCACGGACTCATATCGGTCATAAACCACATTTATACTCCCGGCTGTTGCTAACGGCAACCATGGTTTAACATTTTGCTCCCCCGCCAACTTACCATTATGCAGGAAGAGTGCCGCTAACAGAACATTTACTGAGGTAAGGGTTCCCCCAGAAGTGACTAGTATGACCCCGCCTTTCCCCAAAGTAACAGGATAATGTATATGCTGTTCTATTACCACCAGAATAATCAGCCCATACCCCATCTCTGACTCCTTCACCCTCACACGGCTTTATTATTTAGCACTGACACTGTTTAGGGACAGAGGTAGCTGGCGTTTTGTAGAACACCAGTAATGAGCAGTCAGGAGGCCGCCCGGTAACCGGTAGGGTCTAGTTCTTAGTGTAGGGCAAGATAATTGCTAGCGCTCCCGGTTGCCTTTATTCCTTGGCGGTTATGGCTAGCCCCGCCTTCTTCCGTGGCCTGTACGGCTTTAAATCATCCCCTCACCGCAATCGTGGGGATTTGTGCACCCCTCGCCATCGCGTTTGGAAAAGACGCCCCATCCTTTTGCTTCGCGTCCTTCTCACGCTCCCCGAAGCCACGAAAGAACTGAGAGTCATTTTTGTGAACACTCCGCTCAGGTTGTGTCGCCCTGTGCAGAGCTGTTTACACCGTTGGCACAGTGGAGGTACCCCCTAAGGGCATCTCAGCTTAGGGGTGCTCACGGCACTTCCTTAAGTTAGGGTTTTGTTTCTTCTTCTTCAGTTGCTGAGTGGCGCGTTCGGTTTAAACAGCCATTACTGACTCGTCCCCCCAGGGTTCCATCCTCTACGGTGGCCCGTTGAGTCACATCACAACCGCATTTACGAAGCAGTTGTTGACATGTTTAACATCTTTAACTGTGTTGTTGATGTACGTGGCTAAACGGAGGGTAAGAATTTCAAGAGAAGCGGAGGAAAAGTAGAGCATTTGATATCCCCAACGAGCAGTAAGCTTCGTGACCATGGGTTATCTGCCTAACAGCTACCTGTTAGCTTAATGTACATAAACTGTTAGGATGAAGCTATCCAAACTGCTAACCCTAGTCAGGTCATTTTCTACCACTATTATTTTAAACTAAACTGCCTGACTTTACAGGTAAAAAATGTTTTGCCCCTTTTGTGGCTACAACATTGGAAACACCATTGCGTGCTGCAGCTCCTGTGGTGAGAATGTAGACTTTTTTGGCAGAAGCTGAAACCCACAGTATTATTATAAATAACATAGCTAGCAAGCTATCTATATTTAAGTTCACATTATAAAGTTATTTAATCCAATACTTTTTCATCATCAGCAAACCAAAATAAGAAATACAGTCTAAGATAAAGATCACAGGTTACTTGCTTACTTGGCTAAAATGCATTTTCATTAAAATAATAAATAATTACATTATTTAATAAGATTTATCCAGCATTCATTAAATGTCATCTTTTTGTCATCTTCACTTGGGGAAGAGGAGCACATTTGGCTGTATTTTGAGGAAGGTCATGCCTATGATGTCATCCTAGATTTTTTTCAAACCAGACATAACCTCAACATGAGCCTTAGTTTTCTGAAAAAAGCTAAACACATTGTCCCTGTACAGACGTAGGAATTACTCACCTTTGTCCACCGTAAGGGCTGCAACAGAAGAAGAGCTAAAAGGACCCGGTCAGCACTATGGATACCGGGCAATGTGGCAAACGTTAAGGTCAAAGTATTCTTTAACAGTAAGAAGACGAGATGTTATGTTCATGTTGTCAGAGCTTGACCCATCAGGAATTCAACTACGTTCAAGAAGAAGATTTATAAGGAGGGTCTGCCACTCTCTAGGGCCAAACCATGTTTGGCATGTGGATGAGTACGATAAACTCAAACCCTATGGACTGGCCATTATTGGCTGTATCGATGGCTACTCTCGAAAGATTATGTGGCCGATGTGTGGCACAAGCAACAATGACCCTGGAGTAACAGCTCAGAATTACATCGACTGTGTCTCAAAGTACCAAGTGGTTCCAAAGCGCCTGCACACAGACTGTGGTACGGAAAATGGAACAATGGCTGCAATCCACTGTACAGTGAGATCAGAGCATTCTGATGATTTCGCAGGAGCTACAAGTCACATGTATGGGTCCTCCACCTCAAACCAGAGAACTGAGCTGGTGGTCATACTTCAGAAAACAAAGGTATGTTTAAAACCATGATTTAATTTGATTATGCAGCTTGTTTGACAGATGTGGGTTACTTTATTAAAATTAATTGGAAATGTTTTGAAGAAATTTAACGGAGTAGTCAATCCCTCATTTTAGTAGTTGTATGTTTAGGGCCCAGTTTTTTATGAATCTTCTAAGTGACCTGAGGGAGAGACATCATTTTAATGGCAGCCATGAACAAATGTGCTTGGTATGGTTTGCTTTTTGGCTGTGCTACAGCGAGACCTGGATGAATGCAGAAAAATGTGGAACATTCACACTATTAAACCAGTTCTACCGTCTCTGTGCCCCTCTGGTAAACCAGCCATGATGTACCACCTGCCTCACAGGTTTGTTTTTGCTCTGCATCGTTACATTCAGTTCAAAAGCACCATGCAGGATTTGTTAAATGCATGCAATGATAAATGTATGCCAAATTCAGCTATTTTGTTTATTTTGCATTTCCCTAACCTCTTAATATCATAAATGAGGCTCTGATTTGAACCAATTAAATTATTTGTTTCTGGAAAACCAACAAAAGAAAAAGGTTATTTGTAGTTGTTTAGATATGAGATGTGCACTGAAGAGAAGCTTGCCAATTTCTGTACAATGTAAGCTGAAGGTAAACGCTTTATTGCATCTAACATTACATACCTCTTTTCAACACACAATGTTGTTACTGGAACTCAGTAGCTGTACAGGATTTTTACTGTTTCTCATTTATACTGCAGGGTCGGTGGATGAGACTGTGGCTTCCTACTCGTACAGGACAAACTCAGCCATTTTGTGGTAGAGCGGTCCCTCAGTCCCTGTGGAGATGATGGCCTCCAGGCCCATTTTGAGGACTTGCAGAGATGTAATGGGCTGACAGAACCATCTAACTGGATGTCGGCTGTGGAAAACTATTTACATCTGAAAAGAGCACAGCTGACGTGAACAAACTTAATCAGGCTACCTTATGTAACAAACTTGTTAGTTCTATGGCAGTGTTTAACAACTTGTTTAAAAAGATTTCAACTAAAAATATGTGACATAAAAAATTAAAGTAAAAGGGCTAATTGTAGCCTGATTCAGCAGTACTGGCAGGAAATTAAACAGCATAATGAAAATCTCCTGTCCGCATAAAAAAAATTAAAAAATAAATAAATAAAAAAGACGTCTAAAACCTGGCAAATTCTGTATGCCGAAGTCCATATCTGCTTTGAACTGGCTGTAAATCTTTCAGAAGGGTGTAAATTTTTGCTCATCCAAGCAGTCAAAAACATATGCCATCAAACAAGTTTTAATTAGCTGAATCAGAGTGGTTTCTAATTGAGAGAAACAAAGGCCTGAAAAACACAGGCCCACACTGGACCTTGGACTAGACGGAGGGCACCACATTTTTGTAGAAAAATCTATTTTTGATATGGCATTTCATCTATATATGTAACTTATAACTAACCTCATTCCAAATAGAAGGTTAGCTCTAGAAGTGAAGATCTTGTCTGCACATCAGACACATCTCCAACTAAAGCTAGAAATCCAGATGTTCCCTTCCCAGCGAGATACTGGTAGGGGTTTTCTGAGAGGAAATGTGGACCAGGGCCTCCATGAACTACAGAGACTGCAATCATCCTCCCAGCAAGGAAGTATTCATCCTCTCTGGCAGCTGTGTGTAAAATGTGTACAACTGTTGTACAGAATACAGATAAAGCAGAAAATATGATGTGACAGGAAATACAATCACCATCACTGTCAAATGTGAGAAATTTCCCATTTTCTGGGCCATCAAAGATTCTTTGGGTTTGTAAGCAGTCCATCAGGAGGCTTAGAAACTCTTGCTTTGGACCACCTGTGTCCACTGCATAGCATCATCTCACGCTGTTGCCCTTCACCATCTGTGGATTTGATCAGCATGTCATGGGCTGGGTACAGGAAAGTTCCGCTTAACTAAAAACCTCAAACGCTCCATCCCACACATGAGCTCGGTTTATGTGAAACTTGCTGCAAGCGGTTTTTATGATCTGGGCTGAGGACGTTTGAGACACACATCTGTAGCGGTCTCAGTCCATCTGTACTGTAAAATAGAGGATATCACAAAAAGACCTGCTGTGAATACAATAATACTGGGTGAAGCTTCCAACAGGGATTAAAAGCCTCATCTTGACCTATAGTTTATTCTCAGTTGAAAACTCTGAAGTCAAATCATTGCATAGCCCATGGCTCTGGAACTTCCCTGTCTGGAAAACTAGCCCAAATAGTTTCCCCGTGAATTAATATATAGCAATGCATTTCTTACTTATTTTTTATATACCTTTCTTCTACCTTTCTTATTCCTGCTTGTTCACTGACGTTTTCTGAATCTGAATCACTTATCAATAACTATTGGTTCCTACACATTGGGGAGGAGCTGCAATGAGAAGTCAAAGAAAAATATAGTCAGTACTTGAACAAATCTAATAAGAAATGGCTTTAAATGTTCACTGTGTTTTCAGATACATAACTTCGCCTGTAGAAATCAGCCTTGGCCAAAGCAAAATTCACAGTTTTATAGATTAATTTCACAGGTAAGTTTACACCTCCGTGTGATTCACATGCTATGCATGTAAGACTCCTTACATTTGGCTGGAAATCCAGAAACCTTTTAATTCCAATGGTAATACAATAAACTCCAATAATGAGAGAACACTTGCCTGGTCAAATGAAGAATGGGACAGTCTGAAATCATTAAAATCAGAATCAGAATCAGATGGGACAGCAGATGGAACAGCAATAAATGCCTGACTTTGCCTGATGAAATAAGTGTGAATGTGCTGACTCCCAGTATGTACAATGCTCTATTTTACCTCTCTGTATTCCTTATGTTCAGTGAGCTTGATTTATCTGGACATTCCCAAAGCTGTAGAAAACACACAATAACATCAGATATTTAGCACTTGTCACGACGGCTGAGGAGCCCATGCCGCGACAGCAGAGGGAGCCGTCATCGGAGGTTCTGACTGCTCGCTTCCGGTGCACGGCCATTTTTGGGGTCTATTTAAGTGCGGTAAGATTTGACTACTCGTTGCGAGGGTCTCGTCAGAGTTTTTACTCCTATCATCTGAGCGTTATATGCTATTGATTATCCTGGTTCTCTACTTCTGCTTCATCTCCCGACTACTGTGCTTGCCTGTTCCCCTGGTTTGTCTGCTGTTTTTTTGCCACTTTGGTATTTTTGAAAACCCCCCACCCCTTGATCGGTTTTGACTATGGCTTGGATTTGTCCTTAATAAACCTGCTCCTGATTTCATTCCTGCGTGTGTGCCTTCGTGACAGAAGAGACCTCGCCAAGCATGGAAATCAGCGGGTTTCACAGACCGGCTTAACAAGCAAGAGGAGAAGAGGGAGGAGATCGCGCCGTTTGGTACAAGAGCTACTCCTCCATTCAGCTCCCCGCTGCCGGTAAGCCCTGACCCTCCTACTGATATGCCTGGGTCTAACGCCGGAGCTGCCGCGACAGGTGCTACACCCCGGGCGGTTCCAGTCCATGTGGCCTTACCTGAGAGATACGACGGTTCCCTGCACACCTGTAAGGAATTTCTGATGCAATGTAGCATCTACATCGAGCACCACCCTGAACAATTCCTCTCGGAAACGGATAAGATACACTTCGTTATCTCGTTGCTTTCAGGCAAAGCCAAGCAGTGGGCCACCGCATTATGGACACAGGGGAATCCGGCTCTTACTTCGGAAGAGAGTTTTTACTCTTTATTTAAGGAGGTGTTTGACCATCCCGCGGCAGGCAGAGACATTGGTACCGTGCTCTGTTCATTACGCCAGGGCAAATGTCGTGCAGCGGACTATGCCTTAGAGTTCCGCACCGTGGCGGCTGGTAGCGGCTGGAACGAGCCTGCCCTGCTCACTGTGTTCCAGAGGGGTCTCCGACCTGATCTTAGGGCAGAGATGGCGGTTAAGGGCGCCACTTTAGGACTGGATGCATACATCCGTCACACAATCGTACTCGACAATCTGCTTTGGGAAGGTAAAACCCTCCGCTCTCGGTTCCCGGATGAACCAACGCCCGAGATCGGCGTTCACGAGCCACAACCCATGGAACTGGGACGTACACACCTCACTTCGCAAGAGCGATGCGGTCGTTTGCTTGGACGGCTCTGCCTGTATTGTGGAGAGGGCGGTCACCGATCCGCCTCCTGTGACCGTATTCCTCCGACAAGAAGGAGGTGAGTGACACAGCTTTTCCTGCCCTCAATACTAAATGTGTGCAGATACAGGTTCGCTTGTGTTGGGACTCAGCTTCTGCTCTCCTATCAGCTTTAATAGATTCTGGAGCAGCGGGGAATTTTATTAATCGGGAAGTGGTCGAGCGGCTCCACATACCTGTTCAGAATGCTACTCTACCGTTGTCACTACGAGCTGTGGACGGACGGCTACTTGGTGAGAAGACCGTGCGCCAGCACACTCACGAACTGTCGTTACGTACGGGTCTCTTACATGAGGAGTGCATTTCACTATTTGTCATCTCCGCTCCCCACCATGACATCATTCTGGGTTATCCATGGTTGGTAAAACACCAGCCCACCATCCTATGGGGAACGGGAGACATAACCAAGTGGGGGAATCAATGCTTCAGCTCCTGTCTGTCTCTCCCCATCAGGTCCACACAAGTAGAGAGACACAGTGACAAGGGTAGTTCGGAGATTCCCAGTTGCTACCAAGACCTTGCGGAGGTCTTCTCCGAACAAAGAGCTGGTTAGCTTCCCCCTCACCGCCTGGGAGACTGCGCGATAGAACTCTTGTCGGGTAGCACCCCTCCTCGCAGTCGGATTTACCCACTATCCAGAACCGAATCTGAAGCATTGGATGCGTATATCGACAATGCTCTTAAGCAAGGACACATCCGTCCTTCTACGTCCCCAGCGGCAGCCAGTTTCTTTTTCGTGCAAAAGAAAACGGGGGTCTACGACCATGTATCGATTATAGAGGTCTGAGTTCGGTTACCATAAAGTATAAGTACCCATCTCCCTTAGTCCCGCTGCAATGGAACAGTTGAAAGGTAGCTGTTTATTATTTTTCACCAAGCTTGATCTTAGGAGCCACTTACAATCTCATCCGTATCCGCAAGGGCGACGAGAGTGGAAGACGGCGTTCGTAAACTACACCGTGGTCACTATGAATAATATCGCGTCATGTCGTTTCGGGTTGGCCAACGCCACCCATCCGTCTTTCAATGCGTTCATCAATGATGACGTTGCTTAGGGACATGAATCGATCGCTGGGTGATTGTTTATCTAGGCGATATCCTGATCTACTCATCCTCCCTTGAGGAACCACGTACAAACACGGTAGAGTGTGCTCCAGCGACTGCTGGACAATAGATACTTTGTCAAAGTGGCCAAAATGCACCTTTCATGTACAGTCTGTACCGTCTGGCATTCCTGGGCTATGTTATCAGCAGGCAAGGGGGTCAGCATGGACACACAGCAAGGTCCAAGCAGTGCTTGACTGGCCCCAGCCCACTTCGATTCAGGGACCTGCAAAGATTCCTCGGGCTTTGCCAACTGTTACAGGCGCTTCATTCGAGGATTCAGAAGTGTGTAGCGGCAACTCTCACCTCTTTGCTGAAGGGCGGCAAACAAGAGGTTGGTCTGGTCTTCCTCAGCTGAAACTGCCTTTCGGGCCCTGAAGGAAAAGTTCGCCACCGCCCCTATACTGGTGCATCCCGACCCGGACATTCCCTTTGTCCTTGAGGTGGACGCTTCCTCATCAGGAGTGGGTGCTATACTGTCACAAAGGGTAGGTACACCACCCAAGCTACATCCTTGTGCTTTCTTCTAGCACAAACTCACTACAGCAGAACACAATTATGGTGTCGGCGATCGAGAGTTGCTGGCCATGAAGTTAGCATTCGAGGAATGGCGACACTGGCTGGAGAGTTCCAAGTTCCCTTTTCTGGTCCTCACCGATCACACGAACCTGGCATATCTGAGGGCAGCCAGAAGACTCAACTCCAGACAAGCCAGGTGGGCCATGTTCTTTTCTCGTTTCGATTTCTCTGTGTCGTATCATCCAGGATCCAAGAATGGGAAAGCTGATGCCTTGTCACGTCTCTGGGAGGCGCCGAAACTTGAGGAACATCCAGCTACGATTCTGCCTACCGACTGTGTAGTGGGTCCCATTCGCTGGGAACTCTCAGAACTCATCCAACAGGAACAGACCAGAGAGAACCCCCCTGTAACCTGTCCACCAGACCGTGAGTTGATTCCTTCTAATTTACGTACAGACCTGATTAACACCATCCATTGTAACCCCAGCTCCGGTCACCCAGGCATGAGGAGAACACGAGAACTAGTGCAGAATCGGTACTGGTGGAGAGGTCTGAACCATGATGTACAGGAAGTGGTTAGCGCCTGTTCAGTCTGCGCCCAGTTCAAGACCTCCCGACGCCTGCCTGCCGGACTACTGGAGCTGTTACTTGTCCCAAAACGCCCGTGGTCCCACCTGGGGATCGACTTCGTCACTGATCTTCCTCACTCTCACGGTATGACCACTATCCTGGTGATCGTCGACCGATTCTCCAAGGCTTGCCGCCTCATTCCCCTGCCCAAGTTACCTACCGCCATGGAGACTGCTGAGTGCCTGTTTCAACATGTGTTTCGGTTTTATGGGATACCAGAGGACATAGTGTCTGACCGAGGTCCACAGTTCACTTCACGCGTCTGGAAGGAATTCTGCCATAGCTTGGAGGTAAGCGTCAGTTTGACATCGGGCTATCACCCTCAAAGCAACGGACAGACAGAGCGACTGAACCAAGAGATCGGACGGTTCCTAAGGTCTTATTGCGCCAGGTCACAACACGACTGGTCTAAGTATCTACCCTGGGTCGAGTACGCTCAGAATTCATTACGCAATGCTGCCACAGGTCTAACACCATTCCAGTGTATTTTAGGTTACCAGCCGCCTCTGTTCCCCTGGTCTGGAGCCCCTTCGAAGGTCCCTGCGATTGACGACTGGTATCGCAGCAGTGAGCAGACTTGGGAAGAGGTGCATGTACGTCTGCAGCGGGCCGTACGACGCCAGCAGCTACAAGCCAACAGGCATCGTCACCCATCCACTCCGTATCAGCCGGGTCAATTGGTATGGCTATCTACTCGTGATCTGAAACTCCGGCTTTCAAGTAAGAAACTCAGCCCTAAGTTCATAGGCCCCTTCAGGATTGTACAGCAGATTAACTCTGTGGCATATCGTCTCCAGTTGCCTTCGTCTTACCGTATCTCCCCCACTTTTCATGTGTCTCTGCTGAAACCTGTGCATTCCGCCCCGCAGCCTGCCCAGGAGACGACTGAACCACCGCCACCCCTGGACGTGGAGGGTGCGCCGGCGTATTCGGTCAAGTGTCTGTTGGATTCCAGACGGTGAACGAACCGTCTGTACTACTTAGTGGACTGGGAGGGGTACGGACCAGAGGAGAGGTCCTGGATACCCGCGCGTGACATCCTTGACCCGTCCCTCATCGACGCCTTTCATCGGGAGCATCCTGACCGCCCGGCGCCGAGGCCCAGGGGCCGTCCCAAGAGGCGGCATCGTCGGTCGGCGGTAGCCACCCGTCGGGGGGGGTTTATGTCACGACGGCTGGGGAGCCCATGCCGCGACAGTAGAGGGAGCCGTCACCGGAGTTCTGACTGCTTGCTTCCGGTGATTTCATCCTGCATGTGTGCTTTGTGACAAGCACAGTGTTTCTGAACTCCAGACCTGGAAACCCCCGTCTGCACATTTTCAACAACTCCCTTTTCCCAATACAGCTGATCCAGCCTGTCAGTTAATTAACAAGTCCCTCATGAGCTAGATCAGTTATGTTAGAGAGGGAATGGTTGAAAATGTGCAGCTCATGGAGTCACCAGTGCTGGAGTTCAGAATTACTGATTTGGTATAACTGTGGTTAAATACATTTAGGGGAGTTTGAATAAAGACTGATGCACACCACAGTGTCTGAAAGTGGACGATGTTCAGACGGCATCCTTACATGAACTTCTTGGTCATCTTCCATGTTTTAAGAGTCTCCACTGTAATCTTGAAATAATTTATTGATTATTATAGGTTTTAAATGATTTCTGATTAAACCTAATTGATGATTGATCAACTTAAGCTACTCTGTAATTAGGCTTCATTTTATGGCATTAGTTATGATGTTGTCTGTAGACACCTAATTTTGTTTAAAACAACAATGTCAATACTGGCTTGTCACACTGTATATGGCACTGGGATATTACTATTTAAGAAGTCTTCAGGTGTACAGATGTACAGTGTAATCCTTTGGTATGGCTTCCCCACTGCATCTTTGTACAGCTGAACTGTGAAAGCCGTTTCTGTTCCTGGGATATTTTTTATTTCAGTGCCATCAGGATATAGCATAATGTATGGGCCATCTTCCATGTCCTGATTCACATCTCTGTGCTTTTTGGTAGAAGCTGCCAAAAGCTGACCAGAAGATCCACTGGGCTGAACATGAAGGGGTAGCGACTTCCCTCTTACAGCTTTAATGATGTCATCTGTTCGTTGCATAATTGCAACACTGATCTGGAGTAAAACAAAGAAGAAATGTAACAAAATGGTGTCCAACAGCAAAATGATAACTGTATGTGTCGTTGAGTCTTAATATAAAAGGTACTGGCAATAATAACTACACATAACCATGGGTACCTTAGCTGGATTTGTCTGGGACTTTGAGTCAGATGGTTTTTTAATAAAGAATGATTTTCTTTCCTTTTCTTTTAAAGCTCTGAACTTCATAAATGAATCAACTGCTTTATCTTCTGTGGTTCCGGAGGTTCTTGCAGTAAAATATAATTTTATCCCCAGCCTAACTTGTGTAGCTTCTGACTCACGCCAAAGCACTAAAGGACCCAGTCTCACAGCCACCTTACCTGCACTGGGGCTGCCTCACAGACCAGTGTTGCCAACTTAGCCACTTTGTCACTATATTTAGTGACTTTTCAGACCCTCTAGTGACTTTTTTATTTTAAGCGACTTGCGACAAATCTAGCGACTTTTTGTGTTGTTATTGGAGACTTTTGGAGACTCTGAGATGAACACACATGCTCTTCAGTTACTGTCCTCAGCGAGCAGCGTCTGCTGCCGTGAGCCCCGCCCCACAACACTCACAGTGCAGTCTCACAGTCAGAGCAGACCCACAGCGCTCCATATAGATGAAGGAAGATCGGCGCTGAGCTAAATCACACCCGTATATATCACACAAAGGTTTGTAACTAAGAAGAGTGAGCTTAGGCTGATACTCACACTGAGCACGGTCACCTTGAACCACACCACAGAGTGTTTGTCCTCCCTCCCCATTGGCACGCTGGCTAGCACTCACATTAGGCTCACAGAAACGAGCTCCGGCAGGCTTTTGTCTTCACGATACACACTCTCACAACACACTTCATGGGTGTACATATGTGATCGGGTAGTCTCACACTTTTGTGCCTTTCTTTGGTTTTGTTTTGTGCTCGCTGACACAGCTGCCTCCGTACAATTCTTTTTACGTGCAGCATGAGAAGCCGAAAATCAGTGCGTCACATAATCAGTACATTTATTATAAGGCTTATTAGGGCTGTGTGTCAGCGAGAACAAAGAGAAACAAAAAGTCACACAGTAAGTATAAGCATCAGGCCGCTATGCAGAACCAGAACCCGAAACACAGAGCGCTGCATAATCAATGCACTTACAATAATTAGGGCTGTGTATCAGCGTGCTCAAAACCAAACCACAGAAAGGCACAGAGGTGTGTGATTACCCCATCACATATTTATAGCCATGAAGTGCTTTGTGCTGTGTGAGTGTGTATCGTGGTGACGAAAGTGTGCCGGAGTGTGATTCATGCTCACACTATATACGTATCGTGTGTGAGTCCAGTGAATTCGTATCGCTCACACTAGCCAAACGACCCGTGCTTTAGGTGTGAAACGCCCCGAGTGCAGTACGAATAGCCTAGTGTGAGTACACCCTAAAACCCACCATCAGGATGGTGTCCCAAACTTCTACCTGCCTGCATTAGTCTCTTTCACCCCCTTATCTACCCAATTTTCAGCAGTCAGACTGCCCCCTACTGACTCAGGTGGACCTACCTCTGTGTCGACACCATCAGGTTGGCACACTTGTTGTCTTTCTGAATTTCAGGCCAATATGCCACCTCTGCCAATCGTCACAAGGTTTCCATGCATCCTAAGTGTCCGCTGAGTGGGTTGATGAAAGAGGTAGGCCGGACGGGGCACGACTGACAATGACGTCTATTGTGTGACTGTTTCATTACATAAACATGGCGGCGAAAGGTTGACTGTGGTCTGTGGCTGAGGTGAACTGGTTACTTCAGATTTGGGCTGATAAAAGCATTAATATTCAACTAGACAAGACGCATAAGAACTCAGAAATCTTGAAGTCAAATTCACGAACATCTTGAAGGTCGCGGCTTCCAGCGGACGTTAGAACACTGCCACGACGAGCTTAAAAAGCTGAGGGCACAGTATCTGAAGGTACAGAATCGCTCCGCTAGTCCGGCAGCTCTCCAGAAGAAAAGGAAAAATTCATCTGGAATGATGCTACTAATAGAATAATCGGTCGTCATCCGAGCAGCGAGCCGAATGTTTCAGAATCGTGTCCACAAACCCCTTCACTGGACAAGGATGTGCAGGACCCCGGACCGGAGAGGATGGTGCTCCTAGCTCATGCTTTCAGATTTTTTCTATGCATAGAATTTTAGAATGTACCCTTTATTTGAAGACATTTGTTCAGTTACCTCACGTATTGCTTTTTGAGATCGACTTGTGATTTTAATAAATTAATGTGTATTTTCCGGTTTACATTACTTATATTATTTTGCTGTTTTACAGTCACACCACGCTCTGACCAGTCTCACACTGGTGATGCTGAGAGCTCGGGCAGTTCAGCCCCACCGAGAACACCCTCGGGAGTATGAGAAGGAGCAGGAAGAGGAAGAGGAACACAGATGTAACAGACATGTTAACAGCCTTCAGTGAATTGCAGAAGCAGCAGCATGAAGATTTCAAACAAAAATGAGTCAGTTGGGCCACGAACAAAAGCAAAACAAATGCTCCATAGCTGGATGGAGGCACAGACAGAGATGGAGGAGTGCAAGGAGGCAAACAGCAGCACACTCCCTCATCATCAACATCGTCATCATCGTCCCCCTGCTCAGCAATATTCCTATATGTCACATGAGGACACGCCGCAAGGGGATCAGCCCCCTGCACTTCTCACAGGTTTATCATGACCTTTAAGGTGTAGGAAAACAAAGCTACTGGTTCATTTGTTAACGATTTATGATTTAATTTTTAGTTTGTACATTGCTACTTTGTTCAGTGCCCACTGCTTTTTCTGTGGCCTACAAGGACACTAGGTTTATTCTTGTTAATGCACTGTTTCTGAAGTGCTATATTTCACAGCATATACATATGTACATACACTATATACCCTTATTTATTTATTTCATACATATACTATAAATATTATCACTGTGTGAACTTCCATATTTTTTTTCAGCCCTTCTAAGACTAAAAGATTTAAAAGTTTACTTTAATAAAACTTATTTAGGCCATTTTTCAAATGTCTTGTCTGTTACAAACCAACAGAGGTGGACAAAGGACACAACGTCCTTAAGTCAAAGCACAGATTCTGTTGGACAAATGTTACTTCAGTACAAGTGAAAGTTGTGCTATCAGATATTTACTCAAGTCAGAGGACTGAACTACTCGTCCTTCCATGCATTTTACCTCGTAAAGCTCCAACCTCGCCTCTAGCCAAGAGGAAAATGTGACAAATGTCCTGCCAGTAATGAAATTCTTTCCTGCTATGCCACCATGTTTTAGACCGTCACTAGGTGGCAATTTAATCCTACTTTAAATTTGTAACGTAGGATTATCTATGACTGTCTGTATCAGACACTAAAACACCAATCACATTTTAGAAAATAAAGAAAACATTTACTGACTTTCGAAGCTTCTTCATAGTAACAAGTAACGAGGACATTGATAGACATGTAGTGGAGTGAAATGTACAATATTTGTCTTTAAAATCTAGTGAAGTTACAGTCATAAAGTCTGCAAAACATATAATACTCCAGTCAAGATAAAGACACTCAAACAGGATACTCAAGTACAGTACTCAAGTAATGTACCTCGTTACTTCCACAAATAATTTCCTGTTAACTGAAAAGGCAGCACAGACAGCTAAAGAAGACTATTCCATCAGGAGCAGGTTTCAAGAAGCAGTTAGTGGTAAAAAGACAAATTCTAAAACCTCTAGAGATTTGAAAAATATGAACACAATGCATCTCTTGAGATGTCAGACATAGTATTTGCATTAAAAGGAGTCCATTCACAGGCCTCATTTTCTTCATGATCATCAACATCAGTGTCAGCATATTCCTCACTGTAACTTCACAAAAATGATGAAGCACAACATGTTCAATTAGCCGTAAATCAAGATTAGAATCTTTTACCCCAATTACTAATACTGAACTATCCGCACTGATCAGCTCGTCTAAGTCATCAACATGTTTGTTAGATCCAATTCCACACATCTACTCAAAACAAGTATTACCTAGTGTTATAGAGCCAGTGTTTAGTATTATTTTAAATTCATCCCTTACCTTAGGTTATGTGCCCAAATCCTTTAAGTCCTGCGTTATCAAACCAATGATTAAAAAAGCCAATCTTGACCCTTGTGTGATATCTAATTATAGACCAATTTCAAATCTACCGTTTCTGTCCAACATCTTAGAAAAAGCCGTCTATCAGCAGCTCTGTAGTTTACCTCCCAAAGGAATGAAATTTATGAAACATTTCAGTCTGGCTTCAGGCCCCATCATAGTACTGAAACAGCATTAATTAGGGTACTAAATGACTTGTTAATGTCCTCAGATAAGGGATGTGTTCTTTTTCTTGTTCTGTTAGATTTAAGTGCAGCATTTGACACTATAGATCATGATTGTTTTACTAAACAGACTAGAAAAATACTGTAGGTATTAAGGGATCAGCACTTTCTTGGTTTAAAATCCTACTTAACTGACCGGTACCAGTTTGTTCAAAAAAAGAATCGAAAAGATCTAAGCTTCTCAAAAGTGAAGTATGGCGTGCCTCAGGGGTCAGTGCCAGTGCTTGGCCCCGCTTTTATTCTCTCTGTACATGCTGCCACTAGGCTCAGTTATTCGTAAACATGGCATTAGTTTCCACTGCTATGCAGATGATACACAGCTGTACATAATCAGCCAAACCTAATGACAGCCTTACAATCAACATAATTGAGGACTGTGTAAAGGAAAATAAAAGACTGGATGGGTATTTAATTTTCTCTTACTTAACTCAGATAAAACTTAGGTTTCTATTAGTGGGACCCAAGGCTGTGAGAGACAAGGTTGGCTACATCTATCCTAAATCTAGATGGCTGTCCAGTAATTGCCCAGTCCGTCTGTAAAAACTTAGGTGGTCACATTTGATTCAGATCTCTCCTTTGATGCGCACATTAGCAGCATCACTCGAATTGCTTTCTTTCAATTAGGTAATATCGCTAAACTTAGAATATCCTCTCTTTTAATGATGCAGAAAAAAACTTGTTTCATGCGTTTATAACCTCAAGTTGGATTACTGTAACACCTTACTTACTGGATGCTCTTAGTAAAATCTATAAATAAACTTCAGTTAGTTCAGAACGCAGCTGCCCGAGTGCTACTCGAACTAGAAAAAATTTTATATATCACTCCTGTTCTATCATCACTGCACTGGTTACCAGTCAAATTCCGCATTGATTACAAAATACTTTCTTATAACTTATAAAGCTCTACATGGCCATGGCCCCACCCCCACATTATCTGAGTGACCTCTTAGAGTTTTACAAATCCAACTCGTCTACTTCGTTCGCAGGGTGCAGGACTTTATTTTAGTTCCTAGAATTTAAAAAGTCACAGCAGGGGGAAAGGCTTTCTCATACATGGCCCCATAACTATGGAATAAACTTCCCACTTTCGTTTCTAGATTCAGACACCCTCCAAAGTTTTAAGTCCTAGGCTAAAGACATACTTATTTACAACAGGTTTTGACTAGATTTAGACAAGGATGAATGGCTTGGGGTCACTGGGGCCGGGAGTCCTGGAGTCATGTCTGGCCTGCCTGCCTTGTCCGCTAGCCGGGAGTGTCGAGTGGGCGGTCTGGCTGAAACTGGGCTTTGGTCCTCATGATCTTGCCCTCATGCATCCTTGCCTTAGAATAAGGGCAGAGCTGGGGGTTCATAGGTCAAAGAGTCTTATGGTGATCAAGACATGGGTTTTGCTGTCTTCTGCCGCTCGTGGGGTTGCCAATGTCTCATGTGATCCCTCTTGGCTGTGTTTCCTACCAGTTCTCCTCTTTCTAGCTATGCTGCTATAGCTAATGCTATACCGGGTCCTCATGCTACACTTGGCATCAGTGATTGTTAGTAGACACTGTGCTCTTAATCAATAACTAATTACATTTTTTCTGTTTTCTCTCCGAGCTGTGTTTCTTTCTGGCAGTTCCGACCCCACACATGATTCCATCTGATGGAGCCTCCACTCAAGCTGCTTCCGTCATCAGCTCCAGTCCAGCCCCATCATACCCGGGCCACTTAATGTCGATGTGCATAATTCCCATTTTATTCGACCATGACTCCATGACTTAGTTCGCGCTTTAGATTTATCATCTACGCCGCCCAAGGAGGTTGGGTCCCTTTTTGAGTCTTGGTCCTCCCAAGGTTTCTTCCTAGAACTAGGGAGTTTTTCCTTGCCACTGTCGCCCTAGGCTTGCTCAATTTGGGATTGGATGTAGTTATTAGGAGATAATCTAAACTTGTAAAGTTGCTTTGAGACAATGCTCCATTGTAAAAAGCACTATATAAATAATTCTGACTTGACTTGACTTGACATGCTGTGATGATGGTGTTGATGATGTCGATGTGGCAATCACACCTCTTCATTAGGTTCCGCCATCTTCCCTTAAGACGACCAAATGCCCTCTCCACAGTCATTCGTGCCTTGCTGAGGCGGCTGTTAAAGTTGCTCTGTGCATGGGTCGGTTGTTGGTTTATTTCAGGGGATGGTTTAATCAACCATAACAGTAATGGATATGCTGCATCCCCTAATATCACCACTGGCACATCTACTGCTCCAAAATTCTCTGAGATATTAGGGAATAGTTACCTCTCTGACCCCTCTCGTACAAGGATGGATTGCCAAACACTCTAGCATCAGGGACTTTTATTAATGTCCCAGAACTGAAGCCGATGGTCGACCACTCCTAACATGATTGGCTATGATCACAGCTGGAGACTGGCTAGTCTCAATAAGTGGGAGATTATTCTGAACTCCACATTTGTAGCCAGTCTCCAGATGCATACGGCCACACGTTGCTCCACAGGAACTGGTTTCCAGAATGTGGTCATCTGTCTTCGAAGGTGTGGCCGCAGGATGTTGCACAATTGATAGAATGTGGTCTTTCTCATCCTAAAATTCATTTTCCATTCATACTATGCTATGGGACAGAGGTCTGTTTTGTATTAAATTGCAGGAGCCTAATCACAATAATTCTGGATTATGTTTTTCTTTAGTAAAGAGCTACTGCTTGTGTATGTACTACTGTAAACAATTCAAAACACATCTACTATTATATCGGTCAGCTTTCAAAGCATTCACAAACATTAATGTGTGGGTTAATAGCAGTTCTCGTTCTCACCTAGCTGATGAATTTGAATTGTAGTCGGCGAGTAAAGCTACAAATTCCTCCCTCATCATCTGCTGTCTCTGCAAAAATCTTCTTATACGTGCAGCACAAGTAGCTGAAAATGGCTGCGTTGCATAATCACTATATCTGTACGGCATGTGAGAGGTTTGTGTGCCAGCGCCCCCAAAACGATTCCAAAAGCCACAGAGCAAGTACAACATTTAAACCCATTGTGCTGTGCACACAAAGTTCTCCACAGCAAACAGTCGTGTAGCTATGACTTACGTCGTGAGGACGGGCATCTAGTGACCAAAGCGTGCCCGGGTCCAGGATATAATCACAATGTGAGTGCAAGCCAGGGCACGAATGGGGAGGGGGGACAAACGCGGTCTGGCTCGGTTCAAGGCAATCGTGCTCAGTGGGAGAGCACCCTCTATTGTTTCCCTGAGCAAATGTCACACCGTTCCACTAACCACCAGGCATTCTCCGTTCCTGACAGCACCAATGACAGGGTAGTGAGAATTTTGAAGGCTGAAGCTCGAGGAACTCATTACATTTATCAATGAAATCATGAGGATCTTGTTGTTTCTGCAGAGCTGTAGACAGGGACCTGTAGGAATATGGGTATTTTGTTGTAAGTTTGGGATGAAGAGGACCAGTAACAGGATCATGTCTATGATGTTCTATTATCACCAGAGTAATCAGCCCACACCCCAATGATGCTCTCAATCCCAGCTTTATACAAAACCCCACCCACCTCACACCTTATCCCACCACAAACACCCATGCAGGTCCGCATATATAAATATCAGACTAACCAGATCATCCAAGCAGTTCAGTATCAGTCCAAAAGCAGTTTGAATGACCCTCGGACTAAAACCGGAAGAATCTCAGCCTTACCGGATCTCCAGGAGCTGATGGATCTCCGTGAGGTGCGCAGCTGAAACCGGGTAACAAACACCGGGTTCATTAACCTGATGAATAAAATCATTCCTGCATGGTTTTGACCCAGGAAGCGAAAAATGGCAGTGGAGACAGAGATAAACACAGTTCCAGCTCATTAAAAGAGAAGGGGATTATGTTTTGCTTTAATACTAGAGAGCCCAGGGTCCGAACCTTGTAGGACTTTTGACAGATCCTGCAAGACGGCCACTTAACTTATAGTCTAACAAATCTAGGACTGAGTTTCTGAGGGTAATGTCCAGAAAGCAGAGTGGAGGTGAATGTCTAAATGTCCTCTATACTACCTGTCCTGAGCTCTTCTGTTCTGGTAAAACAGCACAAGCAGAAGCACTAAGGCCAGGAACAGCAAGTGATCCCAGTAGGATCAGGGCCAGTAAAGGGGGAGGAAAAACAGCAGCTGGTTGGGGTTTTGACTGGTCTCATCTCTGGCTGTTTCACTAACATTTAAACACAGGAGAGAAAATTTGTGAAAAAAACATCTCTGTGTATTAATAAACATTTAAAAAGAAGCCAGAAATAAAAACGTACCAGTTGTGGTGGTGGTTGTTGTCGTGGTTGTGGTTGTGGTTGGTGTTTGTGTTGTAGTAGGAGATATAGATGGGTCTGCAGTCACACAAATAAACTGACTCAGACAAACCCTAACATACTGTAATGATAATGTCTGCTTTTTATCTGTGTTGTGTTGCAGAGCCCTCCTCTGACCCTTTTCGGCTCCCACAGCAGTGTGTTTCATTACAGCCTGCTGTACCCTGCTTATATAAGCCCTCACTCTGGAGCATTTCTCTTATCTGGCATTCACTCCTCACCCTGTTTCTCCCGGTTATGGTTTGTGCTCTTTCCTGTTCTGTGTCTCTGTACTTTTGGTGTTCTGTGTTTCAGGGTGTCTCGTGGTATCCATGTTTTATGTTAGCATAGCATTGTCTTTGTTTGTTAGCACTGTAGCTGTTAGCCTCTGTTCCTGCTAGCACTGTGGGTGTATTAGCTCTTTGTATAGTTTTAGCACTCTCTGATTGTATAGCACTCCCTGTTGGTATCTGCCTGTTTGTTGGTTCTGTTTATCACTTTGTTTGCTTGCTAGCCATTTGCGGGATCCAGTGCTCATCAGAGCCAAGCCAGATCCAGTGCTTGCTAGCTACAAGCCAGGCCCAGCTCCTGCTAATCTCACGCTGGACCCAGCTCTCACTAGGTGTCTCCAGACTGCTGTAGGTCGGGTGGCTCCTGCAGCCACCAGGACTTTCTGGTCTGGGATTAATTCGCCCAAGGACTTTGTGTGTGCTGGGCCCCTAAGGGCTCATATTGGGAGCTTAACCCCCTGTTATCTACCAGGCTTAGAGCAGTACTTGTGTGTCCTATGTGTCCTGTCTTGTCCTGGAGTCTGTGTCCCTCTTTCCTGAATTTTTTTTTCTTCTCACCCCCACTATTCTGACCCCCTGCTCTGTTCAGGTCTGTGTTCTGTTCCCCTTCTCCAGTGTGTTCTGTGTTCTTTTTCAAATGCAAATAGGATATGATTTAGAAATATCAGTGCACTGCTCTGACCTTCACAGGTGACTCCAGCTTCCTGTCTGTGGGAGCAGTCAGTGTGATATTTCAGGGAATGATAACAGTCCCACAGGTGAAGCTCATCACCTCTACACTTCACACTATTCAGCCAGCTCGTCCGTTCTCCAGCACCAAAGGTAGCCTTCATATCAGCACTCAGTGCCCGTCCACAGCCCAACTGTCTGCAGACCACCTGAGCATCACTGATGTCCCACTGATTATCACAAACAGATCCCCATGTAGCATTATGATACACCTCCAGCTTTCCAGAGGCAGCTTCCGTTTCCTCCGATCAAGCTTGAGAGGCAGGTTGTTCTACATCACAGACATCCCACATGAAGAAACACAATAACATTGACTAATCATCCTACACAAAACTCATTAATAGATTTCATAATGATAATGGCAATAAAGATTTTTGACTGTATGAATGACTATTAATTCATAGTTCAATTGAACTGCCACGATGTTGTAAGCTTTCCAGCTTGCATCACTTTGCTAAACCCCTTCTGTCTCTTCTTCCTGCTGGCCTTTTCTATAAATACCTCACATCCTGTTCATGTCGTTGTACTGCATTTTCTCTCGCCATGGTTTGCCTAGGTTCCCGATGTTGTTTCGGCCACTCTCCTGGGTCCCTGCATGGGTAGTCTCTTTAACTAACCACCCTCCACCATCCGAACCATGGACTCTCTCAGAAGGAAGCAGCAGACCATGCTCGCTAGGACCCACACTCGCTAGCACGAATCCTGGACCCAAGCCCACTAGCTCACCGCTAGGATCCACACCCACTAGCTCGACTCTGGGACCCGCACTCAATACCTCGATGCCAGGGTCCACGCCCACTAGATCAACGCCGGTGCCCATGCTCACTAGCTCGACACTGGAGCCTTCGTTCACTAGCATCGTCGACACCTAATGCTAGCCGCGAGTCTATGCCACAGCTTGTCAGCCATTTGCTGGATCCCCCGTTCGCCGGCTGTTCGAGGGTTCCAGTCATCACCAGGGCCAAGCCGAATCCCACACATGCCAGTTCCCCAGGGATGCCTGCTCATGCCTTCCCACAACTATCCCTTACCTTCTGGGCCATGGCTGAGCTCCAGCGGGTTCTCCAGGGGGTTGTGAGATTCCTGAAATCTGCCAAGTTAAGAGTGGAATTTTCCCGGCAGATGGCAGGAGGGTCAGAGGCAGAGATGCTTATTTGGGAGACACTGAAGGTACTGGCAGTGGTATCAGCTGGGGTGGTCCACGGACTTGAGGTGGTTGAGTCCTGGATTACCACACTACCAGTACTCAAAAATCCCTTGGCAGTCGTTGTCCCTGAGGAGGTCCAATAGATCCCGAGATTCCCAAGGAAGTCCAGGGGGATCTCCTAGTTCCACAGTTCGACATCTGCTCAAGAGTCAGTTCTGGAGAAGTCAGTTCCCCTGTCAGTTAAGAAAACATAAGCTCCAGAGAAGATGTCAATTCCACAGTCTGTCAAGGGGACATAATTTCTAGAGTCAGTCCAGAAGATGTCCGTTCCTGAAACCGCTAGGCCAACGTCCGTTCCAAAGACCGTCACGGCGGCATCCATTCCAGAGACTGTTGCAGCGGCACCTGTTCCAGAGACAACTTCGGCAGCTCCTGGTCCAGGGACAGCCTCGGCTACAACACCCGCAAGGTTCCCCTCAGCAACCCTGCTCAAGTTTTCCTTGGCGAAACCGCCCATAGGGCGATCCATGACAACGGCACCCCCTGCCAGCAGCCCTACGATAACTCGAATCACTACCATCTTGATGCCAGGACCCACACTTGCTACCTTTATGTGAGGATCCACACTCGCTAGCTCGATGCGAGGATCTACGTTCGCCAGCAGCTCCACGCGTGCACAGCTCGGTGGCAGTCCTGTGTCAACTGTATTGCCACACATTTATAGGCGGCATCCTGAACCCCAGGTGGCTCCAACAGATACCAGGAATTTGGGCCGGAGACTAAGTGGTCCAGTCGGACCCCCAAGGACTCCTATTGGGTCCGATGTCCACATACCAATGTTGGTCCCTTCTCTGCATGTTCTGTGTGTCCTGTGCATCCGGTCTCTTCCCCCTTTCTGTCTCCTCTCCTCCTCACTCTGATGTCCTTACCCATGCTATTCTGGCCCCCTGCCCTGTTCACCTGAGTCTTCTGTTCTTCCCACATTTGGTAATCTGGGTCTGTCTTGTTTCCTCACTTCCTCTGAAACAAGTGTTTTAGTAACAAGAAGATTTATATGTTGTAATATTTTCTTACTTGAGCACTGCCTCTGGTGGGGAGGTGTGTAGCATGTCAGATCATCTTGTTGTACCAGGTCTTGCTTCTTTTCTGTAAGTATTATGTGAAATGTAGTTTAATTTACCAAAAGGATCTCACCCAAGTAAAAAAGCAAAAGACAGAATCTAATAATGTTACTAATATTTATTCTTAAAACCCATATCACCAACATGGAGGATCCACCTACCTGAGCAGGTAATTTGAGCCACTTCATCACACCTGTTCTTTCCCCATGGTGAAGATGGACAATGCCACAGAGAGGAATCATGTTTCCTACAGCTCAGATCATCCAGCCAGTCAGGAGCAGATTTTACTCGTGCTTCACCAACATACTCAGTGCCAGTTCTTCCACAGTTCAGCTCCTGACAGATTAAACTTGCTGTTTCTTTATTAACCCCATTTACACAAACGTTACCCCAGGTTCCATTGTAGAACACTTCCAGATTCCCCTTACAGCCCTCAGTCAGTCGGA
>JAJAGP010006269.1:0-23316 GCA_025084515.1 Ancistrus triradiatus | reverse complement strand
TTACTGCCCCCTAGGGGATTTGTATAGACACAGGGGTTATGGAGCCATTCACGGTTTTCCTGTACAGGTCCGTATAGTAATGTTAACGGGGGAAAAATTATATTTAAATACACAGAAACAATTTCGGAGACAACAAATTAGTGTGCATAGTTGTAGGCGTGGTGTAGAAACGTATGCATTTTATTCTGATTGTAAACGTGCTCTGCTTTGTTCGCTATTAACACAAAAAGACGGGAACGTAAAAACTCATTAAAACCGCAAAAGAAGAGGTGTGCATCATTCTCTGTGATCGTACTGTCCAGAATATGTAAGTGTTTACTGGCTACCGCAAGCCGTTCAAACGTTATTAACGCCGAAAAACGGAATATCGAAAATAAAACTAACTTTACCGTGGTTGCCAACCAATACTCTGGGCTTTGTCTGATTTACAAATAATCGTTTCGAAAACGTTTTCCTGTCATTCCTGAAGTTGAAAAAAAGCCCATACAATGTGATCTAATATAATACATCTTAGAACTAAGGATATAAAAAACATTCTAGTCTGTTTATAGACAGCAAATACCTGACGTTTAGTCCTTCACAACAACCGTTTCATGTCTTAAAACGTGATCTGATCGATTTCTCCAAACACAATCACTTAACACAAACCGAAAACGTCTATGTTAAAATGAAAGTAGACCAGATCGTGTTTGCACTGCTATTGATTACACTGTATACGCTGTTAAATGTGAATGATACTCACCTGTGACATATGTTGCGGTCAGATGTGTAAATGTGCACTATCTAGAACATCCAGAGCATTGAAACAAATGGACTTATGAAACCAATGCAATGCTGCTTAGCAGATGAACGGTAAAGTCGGTTTCACGATCATCAGTCCACCCATCACTTGCAGAAACAGTTCTGCCTAAACGTGCACTTTCTAGAAAAACACGTAAGATACAAACTACTTGTTAGTTGTAGGGCAAGATGTACCAACCTTACATAAAACGATTTAATTGCTATTAATATAACATATTATTAGGTACACCTACTGGCCATTTTATCAGGTTAACCCTTACTTTACTAACGAAAAGTTACTGACTGCTGCTATACACAACACCACCCACCCACTTACATATTAGTATCATATCATCTGTTTAGTGTTGGTCCCTTTCTGTTGATGGAGCAGGTAAAGAGGTATATGCTTGACGTCAGCATGTCCAAAAACGTGAAGTGTCAGTTAACAGTATTGGTTCACTTTAACCCACTGGTGACGTAGACAGGTGTGATGGTGACCAGAACACACTATGTGCATGTCACAATTGAAGTCTGCATTTCAGAGTTCGTTTAAATTAAAATTAGATTACATTTGCACTGCAGCTGTTCATTGAAATGTTGATTGCTTGTGTAGATTGTGAATACTTCAGCTTTTATTGAATGCAACTTAAACTTGCAAGTTAAGTTTTTGCTTAATGGCCTAGCGGTGGCTCACTGGATGTCCTGGTATTTCAGCTTTTTCAACTTTTCCATCAAGAACACAGAACCATAAATGTAACTTAAAAACACCCCAGTTACAGCCATGATGAATTATTCGAATGATCATGCACTACTAGTAGTGGAATACTTAATGATCAGCCCTGAATTAATCAAAACCACCAGAACTGATATCAGATGGGAGCCAATTCACCTTGGTCTGTGATCTGGAAGGTGACTGGTTGTACCAAGCAAGTTCATAATGGTTACTCTAAAGGAACTGATCACTTATCTAAACAAGTTATTTTACTAATACATTTGTAATATATCTGTAATGTAGCAGATGTTAATGTAATTTCACTTTGATGTTAAGTGTTTTAATCTTAAGGGTGTAATTTGACAAAATAAGGTTTTTGACATGATTTGATGACTTTTATAGGCACTGTATTGCTGTACTGAACAAAATTACTGTACATTCTGTGGTTACACAGTTACAAAGGTTACTCTAAAAATCAATCAGCTTATACTGGCAGCTCAAGGACGCTGTTGGAAATGTGGCATTGTAACCAAATGTAAATACTAAATTGATCATTAATTTCCTAATAATCAAACTAATGTTTCACGGTACTGTTATATAAACCTCATTTGTTGTGGACCTACTTTCTGGTGGAAGGTAAATTCAGTTAAAAATCAGTATTCACTATTAATATTGAGCAGAAAATTCAGGGCTTCGTTAATTTAATTTGTTTCTTTATTTTGTTGTTTAAAAAAATGGTTGTATATAAGCAATAAAACACTCAGGTAACCAAAAAATAAAGAAAGTGCCAGAGTAATATTATAAAAACAGTCAGATGTATAAAGAATGTTAATTTTCAAGTGTATAATGCATCCTCCCCATTTACCATTCAGTGGAACAATCTGATCAATCAAGTAACACATTTTCTGTATGATTTCAGCTTTTACCCATATACTAGAAAATCAAACTCCACCTCTTTCCTGTCCATCTCAGGGCTCCTCTTTCCCTGACACTGCCTTTCTCTCTCTCAATGTCGAGTCCATCACATTCCTGTAAATCAGAATCTGAGCAGCCATCGCTGTGGGAGACATCCCTTAAACATTTACACCATTTAACAGACAACCTTATAATACCAAAATATGAAGCATAACAATCATGAACAATTTGCTTATCAACTTTTCATGAGATTACTTCTAACAGCAAATTAGGGATCTGAGGAATCCTTCAGGACACCCAAACCCAGCAGTTTACAAGCCATCCTAGCTCCCCTCAGAAGTGATGTCATCAAAGTAATTATCTGTAAAGCGGAGTATCTGCTGCACTGCCGATAAGAGCAGGATGTCACAGCTCAGGTCCAGGTCCAGCTCCTGATTGTAGTTCTTGACTGGTAGTATATTACAGATGGGCACACCCACACAGCAGCTCACTTCCTGACACTGCAGTCACAGAAAAACAAGACTATAAGGACTCACTGCGGCTATATAGGATATGTGGTAAAGCCCTTTGCGTGATGCCATAACCCAGTGGTTCTCAAACTTTTTTCTGCAGTGTAGTCCTGACACACGTCCACGTCTTTGGCTTCCAAGCCCAACTGGGATTTCTTGCAATTCATACAAAACTGCAACTTCTTATTGAATAAAACAAAATAATGTTAGAAATCCCCTTTACAGTGGAGTTATTACAAGTGACATGCATTATGCACCTGAAACATGCCTTATTCATTTGCCTCACTGAACACTATATTCTGTTTATTTAAACTACTGCTATAAGCTTATTAATTAAATAACGTAGTTTAATTTTTAAATATGTCATCTAGGCTGCCAAAGGGGTTTTCCCTTTTTGAGTTTTGGTCTTCCCAGTTTTCTTCCTTGTAACATTAAGGGAGTTTTTCCTTGCCACTGTCGCCCTAGGCTTGCTAATTAGGGCTGCTCTCCCAGATAGTTATTTAGCCACTATGAGACAATGCTCCATTGTAAAAATAAATTTGACTTCACTTGACTTGACATAACATAGGGAACAGACACTAGCATGGCACATTAGTCCATTACCAGGATGGGTAGAGGCCACTGATGCAGCTCACCCTCCTCCCACAGACAGCCAGTTGTTACACCTGACTCAAACCGTGGAAACTCAAACCCAGGTCCCTGCAGTGGTGTGCTAATGTGTTAGACTGCTGCACCACCTGAGTGCCCCTGAAAATATATAAGCCATAACTGAATATGTGCTACCTTATTACAAAAGTGATATCCTACGATCTAGTCCTTACCTTAGTCTTGATGTAGGAACTCCGGTAGATGTTCTGTACATCATCTCCTACAAGGGGACAAGCCTCATCTACTTTGGTGAGAAGAACAACCTGGGGAATTCCTAGAAACCAATCAGACATTAATATGACCATTTGGACTAAAATATTGAATCATCCTGCCATTACATTTGGACATGAATGTGTCTTGGATCTGAAGAAGTATTATTGTGTTATTAAGAAGTAGAAGAAGTGTTATTCATCTTCTTGAACAGTGCACAGTGGAGGAGGTTACTTGTACCCAGCTGCACCTATACAGTATTAAATCTATTGCATTGCTTAAAAGCATGTTTCCAATAGAATAATACTTAAACTGGCAACATTTTCTGATTAGAATTCCTTTTCCAAACCACACTTCAGTCTCTACCTATTTGTTGCAGATCCGAGACACTGTTTAGGCAGTGGTGGTCCATTCTCATCACAGCAATGATGCTGACATGGCAATGTGCTGTACTGGTACGAATGCATCAGGTGCAGCAATGTTATTTGGTTCTTAAAAACTGTGTACATGAAAACATGTAACATGCAAGCAAATAAACTGCACTTGCTCTGCAAAATAGGCAGCAGACATAAAACACGTCTAGACAGCCGAAGGGACCAAGTAACTGACACTAGATGCCATATTAACCACACCAAGTTGACACATTCTATTTTGCTAAAGGGTGAAGAACGATTACCACCAAACATTTACTTACTGAAAGCCCTAAATATCTAGCAGAAAAATGAAAAATGTCTCAGTCAAACACACTAAATGAAATATTAAACAAAGATAAAGCAAGCAAAGTACTGAAGTTCCTAACCATTATGAAACTAAGCCCATATTTAAGAACGTGAGAATAGAACAACCGAAATGAAACGTTACCCTTCCTACCACGGAATGGCTGCTGTGCTGATGTGGCGTTAAACAACATCAACCAACCAATCATCTAAGACCGTATCAGTTGTCTGGCTGAGACTATCTGCTCAATGACCAAATGTAAACATAGATTGTAATTGTAAATTTGTTCGAGGTTCTCTCAGCATAACAACTGGTGTCAGGTTGCCATGTAAACCCCATCAAAGGTTAAATCTAAACACATTCCCAGCCAGTGGTGATGACGTCTGCAGTCTTACCCAGTGAGTTGACCCTCTTGCGAATGGCAGCGAACTTATCCTCCAATTTACTGGGCAGGAGAGACACTTTGCAGGCATCCAGCACATAAGCAACACAGTGAACTTTATCCTGCAGGGTCACAGCTTTATCATCTGATCGGTCATCTGGCTGAAACGGTGCTGTAGGGTTAAACTGAAGCAAGAAATAATTCCATTAAAGCCAGTAGTAGAGAGAATACCAACAACTAAATGGTACTGCTAATACCAGCCAATCAAATATAAACATAAAAGACACATAAAATGTCATGACGGCTCCTCACCTTATATCGGTCTGATATGTAACCTTTAATGATGCTGCTGATGTCATCGATGTCCAGTCCAGCCCCAAATAACTCCTCTAATCCCATAGTGTCACACAGGACGATGGGTAAAGCGTTTCCTTCACGACCAGCCTTCACTGTGTAGGTGCGGTACTACCAAACAAGAGAGAGGAAACAGAAAATTAAGCATTAAGGGATTAAACATCAACAGAACGACTTGTGGTGGCACTTATGTTCTCCTTCAAGTACTCAAGTTTCCAAATACTTTCCAAAGACATGCATTAGGTCAATTGGGATCTCCAAAGTTTCCAAGTGTGAGTGAGTGTGTGCGTGCATGTGCCATGCAGAAGACTGCTGCCCTGACTAGGGTTGGTTCACACCCTGCACCCTGTGATGCTGGTTAGTTCCCAAATACCCACGACCCTGAACTGGATTAAGTACGGATGAAACTGAATGAATGCATGAGAATAACTTGAATCCCACCTGGGTTGTGACACTGGTCCCTGAGCATCCTGCTGTTGCTTGGCTGGTCACATTGCCCCTGAAGACAGAGTTGATGGAGTTGAAGAAACTGGACTTTCCTGCACCAATAGGACCGATCAGTAGGACTCGGATTCTGTTTATGGAACTAATCAGGGGTTTGTAACTCGTGATCAATTCCATGAGCTCTGCTCTTTTTCTAAAAAATACAAAAGACAGAAGAGTTGCATATTTCAACAATCCAGAAGACAAACCCCATACTGAAAAGTTTAACTAAATTAAATTTAGGACGTACTCAGATGTCCACACAACATTCCGCCATGGTGTCTTCATGGGGCTGACTGCAGGCTTAACAGCAGATGCATCTATGATTTATTGGTAGATTATTTCTTGTTATAATTTAAACAATCCAGTTTGATTTCCATTTACACATGCTGGATTATGCAGGACCTGACCATGCTTTATTTCAACATATTCTCATAGCCATTAAAAACAAGACCTGGACAAACGTGCATCATTTTCAGTTAAGGCTGTTTAAAGATCTGAAACTTACCCTCTGTTACCTTGTAGACCTCACACTCATTAAGATAATTATCATTTCCGTACATCGTCTTGCTGTTAAACATGTAGACATTTCCAGGACTACCATACACTTGTGCATTGTTACCATATAAAAAATACATATCATCACCAAAACGAGGACCTTGGGGATCATCATAACGAGCCTTGTTGCCATTAGGGGTCATGACCATAAAGCGCACAGGGGTCGTTCCTTGTAGGCTGAACAGAAAAGCCTTTTCATCATTAATATACTGTCCTGTTTGAGCATAATCTTTACTAGTGTAGCCTCCAAAGACGTGGCCTGAGTTTTTGTATGCCACAACAAGTGTTGGACCCTGATTGTCACATCTCTGGTGGAAAGCTGAAGCTGTGTATCCATGAACACTGGCTTTATACAGGAGCTTCAGTTTAATGTTCCCCAGCAAGGAGCGTATCTTATCCATCTGGTCCTTAGTTAGTGAAGAAGTAAGAGTGGCCATGATGAGAGCTTTAACTCCACTTAAGAATTTTCAAAAGGATTCTGAAAAAGAAGAGAGCAGTTTGAGTGTGTGATCCCACACAGGTCATGATGAGAGCTTTAATTTAAGTTCCAAAAAATAACACAATGATATGAGTGCACGATCATTCAGCTCCACACCACAAACATCACTGTTGTGGTACAGAGTATTTTTGTTCAACCACTTTCTCATAATGCGGACGTTTAACTGGTACTTTGAGGATGTTGGAAAGTTTAGCCACAGGTATGTGCTGTATAACGTCCGTTTGGTCCATTTGCATACATGTACATCCGTGGCCTGGTAAGGTTATTAACCTACTTAACTCATATATTACCTTACCAGATACGTTATCTGTTGGAATGATAGCAGCTGATGGGGGGAGGGGGGGTGTGGTTGGAGGTCTAAGTGGAAAAACAAGAGCTGCCTTTGGAACATGCCTCACCAGAGTTAACTGAGACAAAGAGAGATAGGGGGTAAAGAGCCCTGACCATATCAATGCTCTGCACATGACACTACAATGAAAGAAGATATTACTAATCTTAAATAGTAAAAAAAAAAAGAAAAATTGATGTTGATATTAAATAAATCAATATATGGGAATCACTACATTATGTTGGCTATTTAGTCAATACTGGTGCACTACTTCCATTTTGGTACATCTCGTAATGGTGGATTTATGACAATTTAGAGAAATTTTTGTAGTACCTAGTGTGTGGACTGGTTTCACCTGCTTTTTGTATCACACTTTGCTTGATTTTATCCAAGGATTGCCCTACATACTGCCTCTAAAAATGTGAACTGTCTGTGCATGGCTGTTAAACTTTGATTTTTGATGCTTTTTAACAACGTTTAAATACATTATTTTGAGCCGTACCAAAAGTTATTTTTGCTTTATAGTTGATAAAGATGATCAGTCAACTATTTTTTAAACAACTAGTCGACTGCTCAAAAATAATCATGCAACTCCTAGTGAGACTCATTCTTGCAACCATAACAAAACTAGCTAATAACTGGAATACTTAGTATGGAGCACCATAACTTCCATGGCAGATATTCCATGAAATTTTGTAAAAGGTCTGTTTGACTGAGAATAACAGCTCATTTCAAGCTCTGAAAATTTCACTATGGATCTTGTACAATCCAGAATTTGCCAGCAGAGTATCATATAAATGGTGTCTAAATAGATGGGCAATAAAGTAATACAACAACCTCAATAAAAAGTACCATCTCTTCCGCATAGTAGAACTCCCAAACAATTTAAGACTGAATATAAAATATAGTTATATATTTAAACAAAAATGTATGACTCCAGTAATTTACCTATCAGGGTGTGCCATAAGTCCAGACTACATGTGCTTTTTTACAGACCACGATGTATCTGAGCAATAAATCTCACACTACTCATAGAAAACAGCAGCCAAAGAGAAGCACCCAGCACACTGTATAGTCTGATCTGACTGCACCCCAGAGCTGGATCTTAGCTACCAAGAACTGAAATTCACCCATACTGTAAAGGGTTACATTATACAGTTTGTACCTTTGTACAGACATTTCTAACCAGCACTGGATTTCAGATAAATCTTCCTGCAGGCGCACCCAGTCCAGGAAGTAGTTAGGGAACAGCACCAAAATGGCTTATTTTCCTTTTTAAACGCTTCTTCAAACTAGATACATTACACTGAGATACATTACGAAATGTTCAACAACGCACTTTGTCATTTTCATCTATCGTATACAACCCTACAGCCAAAAATTGTTCAACATTCAAAAATACACACAAAAGTAAACAGAGCTTACTTTATTTATCCAATCATTTCTTCCAGATCGCACATAATATAAAGGTGCATGTTTGTTTAGTCTGATAAAACAAGTTTCTGTTTATTATTCTAGTAACTTGGACAAACGCAAAACAAACCAGAGCAGGTGCAGCTGAAATAGTTGAGACATAAGCATTTAAGTACTACAAACCAGACTGTATTGGTTTAAAGAAAAAAAACTTGCATACCTTTGAAAGAGCGGTTCAGAGAAGACTTACCAGCACTGAAAATTTGATATCAGAACATCCGATGTCACTGTACTTAAGGAGGAGGAACCACCTGTGTGTAAAAAAAAAAAAAATAAATAAATAAAAAAAGCACTGCAGTATTCACACTAGAACTGATACAATACTGTACTAACAACCACCATCTGGCTGATAAAAGGCGAAATTTCTTTCAGTGTAAAAATCTGACTCAGGCCTATCATGCTTACATTTTATATAAACTGTATTTTTATTTAACTACTTCAAATGTATTCTACTTGTAGCTTCTAGTGTGTTTTTATTGGCATATTTTATCGATTTACTCATTTTGTTAATTTAAATAATCATTATATTTATATATATATAAAAAAAATGAGTTTAAGCTCATGTTCAAACAATTTGCACTATTACACTTGTTAATCTTTAATTTTACATATAGCACAGTGGTCAGTTAAGGGGTTGAACTGAAGTAGACATGACAAAAAAAAATCATTCATTCACCTCCAGGTTCCATTTAAGAACATTGAATAAAATAAAAAAAAAAAGGGTGCTTCTGCACCAAACAGTTTAAGTGACTAATTTGGTTGGAACCACCCCCCATGGAGTTCCACCAAGAACTACATTCATTCCAGGGCCTTTTTTGGTTTGCATTCACACCTGCAGTAGGAACACTGTGTGATGCTGAAGTGACATAATCTGCACACATTTCACTTTGCATTGTACCTCCTCCATCACACATTGGCTCAGTAAAGCGGTCGGTCCATTTGTCTGTTCTTTTTTTCCCCCTCCATTTTAACCGTAAACATCAGTTGTTTATACAGCTACCAGTGTAAAGTAGATTTACACTTGAGCAGTTGAGCTCAACACAGACGCATGTGTCAGGACCAATCACTATACACTTGGGTCACTATGTCTGGACCAATCGCTGCATACTTACATCACTCAGGGATTCCTATGCGCTGAGAAAAGCACCTGCTCTGAAGCAGGAGCTAAACAATCCCTATACACAGTTCTAAGAACTACAATCGGTGCAAACACACAGCCAAAGGGACACTTTCTCAAACAGCTCTAAGAACTATGAAAATGTATAGATGCTGAGGATGAAATGTCAGTCAGACTCTACATTTGATGATTCACCAGTGGACAAGTGAACACAGAAACAATTTACAAGTATGTAGAAATAAGTGTGTGCCCAAGAGCTCTTCTGGTAGACGGTGGGAATCGATTACAATTCATAGGGCTGTGATTCAATTACTAATCGGTTATCGGTGCATCTTTTTTTCTATAGAAGATTTCATTTTTTGTTTTCATTTTTCTCACTGTGATTCCATGACTAAGTTTTTTCTCTCATTGTAGATCGTGAGGATCGCTGTGTCAGTTTGCTAAGTGATTTCACTGTCAAATGTTGCAATAAAATCATGGGAGTCTTGCTAGAGTCTTAAATCAATCTTTTTCTCGGCTTGACTTTCCAATAAAAGCAACTATGTTTAATATTAAAAGTCTTTGGTCATGCAAACAGTGACATGATCATCATCAACAACCCATAGGTGAGCTCTCTCCAGCACAAAATTGGAAATTTTATTTGTATCTTTTTGGCACAGGTAAAGGTGATCTTTATAGTTCAGAAGGTGTAGACCTACAGGAATCTGACAAAATAATAGAAACACTACAATTTACCATGTTACATTTATTTCTAAATGTATTTGAGCTATGCAAATTTGAATTCAATACAAATTACTGCAGTCCAGAGTGTATACAAAAATAATGAAATGTGGTGTTGATCCATGATCCATTTGATCTTAAGATACATTTACATTTACAGCATTTAGCAGACGCCCTTATCCAGAGCGACTTACAGTTGGTACGGTCTTACAGTCCAAGCCATTGTGGGTTAAGGGTCTTGCTCAAGGACCCAACAGTGGCAGCTTGGCAGAGGTGGTCCAGAGTCCAGTACCTTAACCACTAGACTACCACACAGTCCCATTATAGATACCATTATAGTACTTAAGAAGCCATTTTGTTTATTTCACAGTTTTTTATTTGCTGAAATTTTAGATGTGTTTTCCAAAGATGTGTAATAATCTCAAACCAATCTAGTGGAAGTTTTGCAAACAGCACCCATGCAAGATCCCCAGCCTTTGCAAGATCATAGTCTGTGACTAAAACCTCTGCAGATGTGAGAGAGTGTCAGACTTTAGTCTTTAAAAAAAACAACAAAGTTTTCAAAGTCTTCTAGCATATGGTTAGCAACAGCTTTGAGACAGGACGCTGAACCACGGCTGCAAAGTGCGCAGCATAGCTCAAAAACCCCGATTCTTAAAGACTGAATATGGACGCAGATCCTTGGCCAGTAAAAGTCGAGATAGAGTTTGGATGGAAGCTTTGACATCACTTGTTCGTCTCTGTTGTGCCTCCTTTACGTGCACTTCACAGACTGGTCAGGATGCACTGCACATCCACAGTCGGGTTTTGGTGCTTGTGATTCGTTGCAGAATAGTTCACATTTCGATGGATCCAAATCGATTATTTCATTTAAAGCTTTCCTCTGGTCATGCCACTCCGTGAAGCACATCCGGTCCACAACTACGCAGAGAGAAACGTTGCAAAATTTGCACTTGAACATGGTTTTCATTTTGCATTGCACACATTTCCGCCTGCCCTGTGAAGCTTTCAGGCTAGGGTCAGTAGACAGCTCACACACTGGTACAGGGAAGCACCCCTCTGGTCTCTTCTCTGGCAGAGATTCAGAGGGAGCCTTGATGGCGACTTCTACAGGAATGGATATCTGTGCCCGCCCAACATCCGCCAGCTCCATGCACAGCAGCTCCCTGAATCGCTTCTGGGTGAGAGGCTTCTGCTGCTTTGCCAGCGCCATCTCCTTGTAGATGATGAAGCTGTTCACCACCGCAATATCAACAAAGTGGAGAAACAGCTTCACGTACCAATGCTTGGTCTTCTGCGTGACGGAGAAGTATTTGATGAGAGCGTCAGACAAGTCAACGCCCCCCATGAACTTGTTGTAGTCCCTCACGGGATCCGGCACAGAGATCTGTTGGAAGGACCAGGTGCCATTTTGATTCCTGAGTCGACGCTCAATATGGTGCCCACTATAAGCTTTGTGGACAGTGGAGCAAATGGTAACATCTCGCGTGTTCCTCCACTTTACGAACAGCAATGGGCCATCCCTGATCCATCGCATGTCACCTCGCTCCACGTTCTTTGGCAGGGCATTGACCGTTGCTTTCGGGAAGCCGATCCTGTTCTCGCGGATGGTTCCACAGGCCCCGAAACCGATTTTGTGCAGGTGACGGAAGAGCAGTGAGCTGGTGTAAAAGTTGTCAACATACAATGTGTACCCTGTGCCCAGAGAAGGCACGTGGAGCAGACTGGTGACGACATCGTAGCTTAGGCCATTTCCTGATGGTTTCTTTGCCTTCCCCTCATAGATACTGAAGTTACACGTGTAGCCGTTGGTGCTGTCAGCCAGGACAAACAGCTTCCATTTGCTGGGCTTGTTCTTCATGTACTGCTTCATCCCGATCCTGGCCTTAGTGGCCACCATGCGCTCATCTATAGAGAGGTTGTTGTGCGGATGGTAGTAGGCCTTGCAAGCCGTCAGGATCTGTTCCTGAAGTGGCTTGAGGTAGAAGAGGCCGTCGTACTCTGGCTGACCTCGGCGCCGATCGTTTGCTGCCTCTTCCTCTGGGTCACTCATGTGCAGGTGTGCATAGATGGCCTCAAAGCGATACCCACCCATCACAGAAGCAGGAAATGGGTGGGCGTGTAAGCGGTCCTTCCTCCACAGGTCACGAGCAGCTGAAGTCCTCAGCAGTCCTGAATAGATGACGAGGCTGATAAAATGACGCATTTCATCAGCATTTATGTCTTTCCACTGCCTCTTCATGCCTGATGCGCTTCTCCGTTCTGCGTATTTGTTGGTATTTTTGCACAGGGTCCGGATCGCCTCTTTACTGAAGAACAGCTGGAAGATGTCAGAGGGGCTGTAGTCTGTCTTACAATCCAGCTGAACTCCTGGGGTCCTCTTGGGGCAAAATGATAATGGAGGCGGCTGCTCGTCTTCCTCTGAGGGGTAACACCATCTATCCTTCAGTCCTGCAGATGATGCTGGGGTTGTGCGCTTCTTGGCTGGAGTTGTGCTCGACCTGGTGGCTCTGGCTCTAAGGCGGCGGCCAGGAGAGGTGTGGGAGGAGCTTCCAGGTGGTGTAGACGGTGGTATGAGCAGTCTTCTCTTTGCTGGAGATGGGCTTGTGCTGTCGGTGCCTCTGACTTCGACCTGTCCTTCAGCAGATGTGTCAAGACCGTCCGAAGAAGCTGAAGGCACTGGGAGTGGTTTAGAAGGGGTGAGAGAGATGCCACTTCGGGGAGTGCTGCAAAGAAAACATGGAGAAGATGTATGTCATTACAGACAGTGTGCAGCAAAGCAGCAAAGATGGGCAGAGGATCTCCAGATTGTCAACAGACATGTGAGAAAATTATTGAAATGTTTTAAGACAATGTTCCTCAAAGAAAGATGGGAAGGGATTTATATATTTCAGTCTTTAACTTGGATTTTCTACCAGCTATAGAGAATGGGCAACTACGTCACGGTCCATTGCACTGTACGTAGTAGTCGCCATACTAGTAGTCACCAAGCAACCGAGGTAAACACGGGAGACCAAGACTAAATATTAATAATAATTAACATGAATGAACTGGGCGAATATTAAATGCAAGATTCATTATTGGGAGAAGCAAAGTAGCAATATCGTGAAAAAATAAGGGAAATTAACAGAGTCGATCCATACGAACACAAAGAGTGGACGGGTGATTTAAACGAGCAGCCGCAAGTAACATTTCCAAATGTGTTTTCATAACTTCATTTGTGGCAGGAGCGCCTACACATTCTAACAGTCCAGAAATTATAATCTCTCGAGGCCCATCTTCAGTTTACAAATGGATGGCTTCAGGATCTGCAGATTATCAGAGTCAACGACCAGAAAACAGTCGTTCGCACAGAGGTAAGTGATTGCCTCTCACACACCTCTGTGACCACAGTAAACTAAACAAAATCACTTTTTACGAAACCAAATAACTGCATCACCTTTAGGCATTCCAGTTTGATTTTTATATTTGCATGTTTACTTTCACTAATTGTGCTTTCTTTGAAAAACAATGTTGTTTCTGTTGATTCTAGTTTGTGATTCTAGTGTTGGCAGGTGATGTGTTAGTGTAAAATGTAAATTACTAGATTTATAATTTATAGTTTACTAAGTATAGTAGTAATATACTATTACACTTATTTCAATTATCTTTATTTCTTAGGTGTTTCACTCTCAGCACCTCAATGAACCTGCACTAGGTTAAATTTTTGTTAATTTATGTATATTTTTGACTGCCATTTGTATGTTACTTGTTTACAAACTCAACTGCTGTACTGGCAGTTCAGTTAGTTGTGAAACTGAATTTGAACATTTTCTACAGTGTAACACTCAGTATTACACAAATAAAGAGACTCAGAATCGAACTGGTCTTCCATCTTTTTTAATAACGCTGTTAATACAACAAATACACTTCATATTCCGATAACATGGCTCATGGTATCATAACAACACTTGGGCACATGCTAGTGTAGGCACAGCACACAGCTGCAATCTTGTCAAAGAAAGTCACGTCCTCGCCTTCACATGGGAGCACCACGCCCACTGGCCCCTTAGTATGTTGGATTTGGTGTGTACACAACCAGCACTCTCTCCAAGGTGTGGCTTTTCCCTTTCCTCCCAAGGTGTGCTTTCTGCTGTGTCTCCTCAACATCTCTGGCATCCATCTGGCAGCTTCCTGACCTCTGTGAAGCTACACTTGGTGATGCTGCTTCATCCGTCTTTTTGTTCTCAGTATGCGTCGCTTTGATTTCTGTGTGCCCAAGGTGAATGATGGTACCCAGGCAGGATGACACTTTAGGATTTCAGAGGCTGGCTTCCCTGAAATAAATATTAAATATAATATTTATATATATTTACATTTTATATGCATGTATGAGATTACATAGATTTGACTACATATCAAATATATGCTATGTAGGACTTGCTGCGTAGCGTCAACCCAAAAAACCTGCTTACACAGCTAGTCACATAACAGTTAAATGTGCTTTGATTATAACTCACCTGTCTGGAAATGCCGTGAAAACACAAATATGTGTATTGAAATATTGTTGAGGGTGGTGTCTGTTCGTATTCCACCTGCTTTCCATGTCATGCGATGCAACTTTATCTCTGCAGCATGCATTCCATGTTTTTGCTTCCAAGCTGGAAGGCTGAAAAATCGCACTCCGTTTGAAATACATTTTCCACGCCGATCAATAACGCAGCAAACATTAACCATTTCACCGTGTTCGGAGCAGGATAACACCACTGGGGGATAAGAGACCGCAGGAGTTCAGTATAAGCTTGTGCCCTTGCCCTTTATGGACTGAGATTCCTCCAGTTTCCTTAAATCAGAGGAAAATATATGCAAATCCCTTCTAATCTTTCTTTGAGGAACATTGTTTTTAAAAATTTCAATATTATTCTCACTCATTTGTTGAGAAGATGGAGATGCCATACCAATCTTTGCTCCTCAAATACTCAGCCTTTCATGGATACTGTTTTTGTACCAAATCATGACTATAATCCCCTGCTTGAAATCATATGTTGGTTTTGTTTCTCTTTTTTTTATTCATTACTAGCCCTAAATTGCCCCATCCCAAATTTTTGTGGAATGTGTTTCAGGCCTGAAATGGAGAAATGGATGATCATTAACAAATGAAATAAAGTTGGCCAGAAAAACAACATGAAATATCTTAGGGTCACGTGGTATGACGTGTGATTATGGCTGTCAAATCTGATGCCACTAACCAGTAGAGCCAGTGAAACAGTGAAGCCAAAGGCTCAGACCTCACTCAAAGAAGCATTTTCATATCACAGGAAAAGCAAGCAGGGAAGGAACGAACACAGTAACAATCCAGTCGAGAAAGACAGGTTCAGAGCAACGACTAAAACACTGGATTTGAGGTGTCTTACTGGGGTAAAAATACTTCAGCCAGAAATTGCATATCTCTTTTTTGAGTTCTGTTTTTCATACATTGCAGTTTACACAATAAAAACTGTTTATATTCTGCAGATGTTTCCTGCATAGTGATTCTTCCATATATTGTGTAAATAATCCCTATAGTAATCAAGGCCTTCATCATATACATGACGATTTTGTTATATTCTATGCACAGCAGAATAAGCTACAGACCTATATAAAAGCCCCGTCACCTCTCCCCCGACCAAAAACCTTTTTGTTTTAAACACGTGATACAAATTTACAAAAACATACTTCCCAACACTGGTTCATACTCTCTCAAATAAAATAAGTCAATGTAAATGTATGCAACGTTTTTTATTTGCATTTTCCATTCTGTCCCAACTTCTGATTTGGGGTTGTAGTTACATTGCTCACAGATTTAATGATTATGCTGTGGAAAATATACTGTACATTTATATTATTACACAACATCTCGTGCACAAACGTGACTTCTGCATGTTGTGAGTAAACATTACTTACATGTCGAGCACAGCATCAATTCCTTGCAAGAATTCCTCCTCTTCCTCAGAGTCCATGCTGGCCGCCATTGAATCACAGTCACTCTCGGTTTCCAGCTCTTCATCGCTGCTAAACGACTCATCGTCCTCGGCAACCGCAGTCGGAGAAAGTCTCCTCTTTGGCATGGTGTCTAAAGGTGTTGTAGATCAACGGTTACGCCGGAAGAAAATACTCAAGAGTTGAAAACAACCACACCAAACGGAATCACGCATGCGCTCTGGAATACTGTGCGCTAGAGGTGGGCGGAGTTGGGCGGATGGATCCAAATATCGATACCAACGCTGGTGTTGATATTGAGCAATACTCGTGTAAAAAGATCGATACTCAAGCTTTTTTTTTCTCTCCCGCACGCACTGACTGCTGCGCACCTGATTCATAAGAGTAGCCCTGCGCTGGGTCACACAGCAGCGCACCCGCCCCCCTCTCGTCTTTTGTTGCTGCACCGTCACGTGGCTCAGCGGCGCCAGCCAATCAGCCATGCAGGTAGGCTCAGCCTGGCCCGCCCACTCAGCGCTCTCCTCCGTTGCTTATTGTTTTCATTTTGTTGAAAGCCAGAAGTGCACTGAAGGGAAGAAATTCCTTATTCTTTGTATTATTTTCTTGTATTGTTCGACTTGAAAAAAGAACAAGTTTGAAATTGTTTACAGTATTTGTTGTGGTGTCTTAATTTTTCTGTATTGTGGTTTGTCAGCTCTCTAACCTCAGAAGGTTATTTTAATTAGCTTTAAGTTATATTTTTTTACACTCTTTATTTAAGAAAAAACGTAGAGAAGTGCACTGGAGGAAAGAAATTCCTTTTTTGTATTATTTTATTGTATTGTTCAACTTGAAAAACAGAATAACTTTGAAACTGTTTACAGTATTTGTTGTGTTGTGTTCATTTTGTTGTACTGTGGTTTGTCAGCCCTCTACCCCAGGAGATTTTGTTTAAAGTTGTGTTGAGTGATATTTTTTACACTCTGATTATTTAAAAAAAAACACTGAAAGGAAGAAAATTTCTTATTTTTTATTGTTTTTCCTAAGAACAATTCTATTTGAAAAAAGAAACAAAGAAAAAAAACAACTAGAAAAGATGACTAGTGAGGGGAGAATTTTTATTTTATTTTTGTATTGTGGTTTCTCTTTGTATACCTCAAAAAAGATTTATTTTCCTAATGTTAAGGCAAATTTTGTTTTGTTACTGTTCCATTGTTTCTAAACAAAAATGTTGATTGTGATAAAGTATTTTGTTGTCACAAACAATGTTTGGCAAAATTCTATCCTAGGTCTTTTGGATCCTTTGGATCTATGAAGCTTAAATATTAAAAAGTATCGGTATCAATATCGGCAATACTGGCCATGCATTTACTTGGTATCGGATCGATACCAAAATTCCCGGTATCGACCACCTCTACTGTGCGCTCTGCTAGTTTGTGTGGTGAGCAGTGCTGGTAGATCTCACGAGAGAAGCACAACCAGGTCTATGGAAGCAAACTCCAAAGAAGCGACTTGCCAGAGTATGAAAGAGAGAATTCAGTTTCTATAGATATAGATATAAATATAAATATAGATATATAGATTGATCTATGCATAGGCATAGTTATTTTGGGGAGGTGGTTGAGACATGTCCCCTTCAAAGTTTGGAGGTGGGTAAAATGATGCATCCCAATAACTCCAGCTCACATCCACCTTGTGATTTCATTTTTCAACAGTGGTGAAACCAAAATAATAATAACATAGACATTATTATTATTATTATTATTATACATGGTGCAGGGAGGATGGCAGAGCTGCATCAATGTACCTAACAGGTCTGTCTTTGGAATGTGGGAGCAAACTGAAGTACCCAGAGTAAACCCACACAGACAGAAAGAACATGCCAAAACTCCACTAGGCTTAGTCCAAGGTTGGGATGAAAAAAAGCAACATGGTGCTTCATTTTGAAAGAGTTCTAAAGTAAAGATTCATTCATGTCATCATTCACTTTCTTATCCATTTAATCCTGAATGGCATGGTAGTTCAAAAAAATACTCATAGTAATACTTATTCATGTTAAATGTACAATGTTTGGCAAATTAAATACGAATTTCTGTAATTCCTTGTTTAGCATACGCCACCCAAAAATTGAAATGAGACCTACACCACTGTATATATATGAATTTATTTATTCATAAGCAACATTTTCAAAAGTACTGTAACGTGTAATTTTACATTTTTCCTCTAAAAACATTGAACAAAACCAACAATCTAACAAAAAATGAGGATTTAATAAATGAATCAAATACAATTAAAGATGTTGGATATAACAAACCCGCCAAGTAATTACAAAGTATTTCTAAAGTGATAGATCACTAGAAGAAAAGAAACTGCATCAAAAGCCACACGAAATCTCTCAGTGTTTAAGATTTATTGTCAAGTATTTACCATGGGCACCTTCTCAGGAGCATACCAATAAAAAGTGGGGAGGGTTTAAAAAAACAAACAATCAATCAAAACTTAAGTTGACAAACTAAATCACTTTAATGCACTAGTAGAAACATCAGGAACAAAATCTTGGAGAGCTTGAAAACAGGCTGGACGTGGTAGGTTTGGGAGGACTAGGCATTCCTGACGTCGATCTCTCTGCCATTCAGCTGATAGCCATTCATGGTTCAGCACGCACGTTCAAGACTGTCAGATCGGACCACACCACAGCCCTTGGACTTGCCAGTAAACGTCGAGGTAGAGTTTGGATGGAAGCTTTGACATCACTTGTTCGTCTCTATTGTGGCTCCTTTACGTGCACTTCACAGACTGGTCAGGATGCACTGCACATCCATAGTTGGGTTTTGGTGCTTGTGATTTGTTGCAGAATTGTTCACATTTCGATGGATCCAAATCGGTTTTTTAATTTAAATCTTTCCTCTGGTCATGCCACTCTGTGAAGCACATCCGGTCCACAACTAAACAGAGAGAAACGTTGCAAAATTTGCACTTGAACATGGTTTTTATTTTGCAATGCACACATTGCCGCCTGGCCTGTGTGGCTTTCAAATGAGGGTCAGAAGACAGCTCACACACTGGTACAGGGAAGCACCCCTCTGGTCTCTTCTCTGGCAGAGATACAGAGGGAGCCTTGATGGCGACTTCTACAGGCATGGATATCTGTGCCCGCCCAACATATGCCAGCTCCATGCACAGAAGTTCCCTGAGGGGATTCTGAGGGAGAGGCTTCTGCTGCTTTGCCAGCGCCATCTCCTTGTAGATGATGAAGCTGTTCACCACCGCAATATCAACAAAGTGGAGAAACAGCTTCACGTACCAACGACTGGGCTTCTGCGTGACGGAGAAGTATTTGATGAGAGCATCAGACAAGTCAACGCCCCCCATGAACTTTCTGTAGTCCCTCACGGGATCCGGCACAGGGATCTGTTGGAAGGACCAGGTGCCATTTTGATTCCTGAGTCGACGTTCAATATGGTGCCCACTATAAGCTTTGTGGACAGTGGAGCAAATGGTAACATCTCGCGTGTCCCTTCACTTTACGAACAGCAATGGGCCATCCCTGATCCATCGCATGTCACCGCGCTCCACGTTCTTTGGCAGGGCATTGACTGTTGCTTTCGGGAAGCCGATCCTGGTCTCGCGGATGGTTCCACAGGCCCCGAAACCGATTTTGTGCAGGTGACGGAAGAGCAGTGAGCTGGTGTAAAAGTTGTCAACATACAACGTGTACCCTGTGCCCAGAGAGGGCACGTGGAGCAGACTGGTGACGACATCGTAGCTTAGGCCATTTCCTGATGGTTTCCTTGCTCTCCCCTCATAGATACTGAAGTTACACGTGTAGCCGTTGGTGCTGTCAGCCTGGACGAACAGCTTGTACCCCCATTTGGTGGGCTTGTTCTTCATGTACTGCTTCATCCCAATCCTGGCCTTAGTGGCCACCATGCGGTCATCTATAGAGAGGTTGTTGTGCGGATGGTAGCAGGCCTTGCAGGCGGTCAGGATCTGTTCCTGAAGTGGCTTGAGGTAGAAGAGGCCGTCGTACTCTGGCTGACCTCGGCGCCGATCGTTTGCTGCATCTTCCTCTGGGTCACTCATGTGCAGGTGTGCATAGATGGCCTCAAAGCGATACCCACCCATCACTGAAGCAGGAAATGGCTGGGCGTGTAGGCGGTCCTTCCTCCACAGGTCACGAGCAGCTGAAGTCCTCAGCAGTCCTTAATAGATGATGAGGCTGATAAAATAAGGCATTTCATCAGCATTTATGTCTTTCCACTGCCTCTTCATGCCTGGTGTGCTTCTCCGTTCTGCGTATTTGTTGGTATTTTTGCACAGGGTCCGGATCGCCTCTTTACTGAAGAACAGCTGGAAGATGTCAGAGGGGCTGTAGTCTGTCTTACAATCCAGCTGAACTCCTGGGGTCCTCCTGGGGCGAAACGAAAATAGAGGAGGTTGCTCGTCGTCCTCTGAGGGGTAACACCATCTATCCTTCAGTCCTGCAGATGATGCTGGGGTTGTGCGCTTCTTGGCTGGAGTTGTGCTCGACCTGCTGGCTCTGGCTCTAAGTCGGCGGCCAGGAGAGGTGTGGGAGGAGCTTCTGGGTGGTGTAGACGGTGGTATGAGCAGTCTTCTCTTTGCTGGAGATGGGCTTATGTTGTTGGTGCCTCTGACTTCGACCTGTCCTTCAGCAGATGTGTCAGGAACGTCCGAAGAATCTGAAGGCGCTGGGAGTGGTTTAGAAGGGGTGAGAGAGATGCCACTTCGGGGAGTGCTGCGAAGAAAACATGGAGAAGATGTATGTCATTACAGACAGTGTGCACCAAAGGAGCAAAGATGGGCAGAGGATCTCCAGTTTGTCAACAGACGTGTGAGAAAATTCTTGAAATGTTTTAAGGCAATGTTCCTCAAACAAAGATGGGAAGGGATTTATATATTTCAGTCTTCACTTGGATTTTCTACCAGCTATTGATGCAGTGCCATCTGAGGGATAAGAGATCACAGGAGTTCAGTACAAGCTTGTTCCCTTGCCCTTTTTGGACTGAGATCCTTCCAGTTTCCTTGAATCAGAGGAAGATGTACGCAAATCCCTTCCAATATTTCTTTGAGGAACATTGTTTTTAAAAATTTCAATAGTATTCTCACTCATTTGTTGACAAACTGGAGATCCTCTACCCATCTTTGCTCCTCAAATACTCAGCCTTTAGTGGATACTGCTTTTGTACCAAATCATGATTATAATTCCCTGTTTGAAATCATATGTTAGTTTCGTTTCTTTTTTTTATTTTTTATTCATTACTAGCCCCAAATTGACCGATGTAATGTGTTTCAGGCCTGAAATGGAGGAATGGATGTTTATTAACAAATGAAATGAAGTTGGGCAGAAAAAAACCATGAAATATTTTAGGTTCACGTGGTATACCATTTTCCTGTACGGTATGAATTTTTCATATACTGCTATAATGCAGCACAGCAGAAACAATAGAGTTGGTGCTTCAGGCAGTAAATGTTATAATATTGTTTGCCACTAGAAGCACTACTGAGTGCTACATAAAAAGTAATCACCAAACGGCATGCTGGGTACAGCTCGCTAGTTAGCCAGGTAGCATAACATGCACCACATCCTAGCCTAGCCGAACAGTCTGCTAACAGCTGGAAGGGGCTCTGACAGATTAAAGAACAGAAAACAGAGATGGGGCATAATGAAATTGAGACTGGAGATGCAAAAGAAGAACTTGTCTGCAGCGTGGAAGTGTTTGGTGTTTACAGATCCGATGCAGAGCAAAAGGCTATATATTGCAGTTAGTTGAGCTGCAGTTGGTAACAAAAGAACTTCACCTCAACAGAAAACATGCTGGAATACCAAGAGTTTATGTGATTATGGCTGTCAAATCTGATGCCACTAACCAGTAGAGCCAGTGAAACAGTGAAGACAAAGGCTCAGACCTCACTCAAAGAAGCATTTTCATATCACAGGAAAAGCAAGCAGGGAAGGAACGAACACAGTAACAATCCAGTCGAGAAAGACGGGTTCAGAGCAATGACTAAAACACTGGATTTGAGGTGTCTTACTGGGGTGAAAATACTCCAGCCAGAAATTGCATATCTCTTTATTAAGTACTGTTTTTCATACATTGCAGTTTACACAATAAAAACTGTTTATATTCTACAGATGTTTCCTGCATAGTGATTCCTTCATATATTGTGTAAATAATCCCTATAGTAATCAACGCCTTCATCATATACATGACGATTTTTTTTTGTATTCCATGTACAGTAGAATAAGCTACAGACCTATATTAAAAGACGGCGGCGCGCATAGACGCAGCGGCTCTGTGCTCGATTCAAAGTTTGTTTTTGAATGTTCGGCTAAAAACACCTACAACCGACTGGATCTATTAACTATTGGTCAAGCGATCGGAAATTTGTCCGTGTCCACAACATTCCGGACAACATCGCACGGACACCAGGATCTCCCTGGATTACAATCCCAGCAACGAGGAACCGGCGACGGCGTAGAGACCGTAAACAGAAGAGGGGGTGCCGAAGCGGCGTGCTAGCAAGCCTAAGAAAGCAGCCACACAAACCACCACTACCAAGCATCTTCCTTTCCAACGTGAGGTCTCTTGTGAACAAGCTGGACGAATGGAAGCTGTGGATTGCAACCGAAAAACTTATCCGGGACTGTTGTATGCTGTTGATCACGAAGACGTGGTTAAATCCAACTATACCGGATACAGCTATCGAGCTGTCGGGCTATGCAGCATATCGCTGTTGGAGAAATTTTAATATATTAGTATTTAATCCTACTGCATAGTAAAGTAAAATGTAAGTAATCCTAAACTTATGTAATCCTATAGCTGTGGAACACTGTGTGTAATGATTCTTTCCAATGACTTGTTGAAAACATATACAAAACACAGACGTGCCCCCAGGGTCAGCAGCAGGCCATAAAAGAAGAAGGAGTTACAGAGACAACAGCGAGACCCTGA
>JAJAGP010006268.1:0-23343 GCA_025084515.1 Ancistrus triradiatus | reverse complement strand
CGAGGCAACGATGCTTGACAGCAGAGGCGAGGCGACGATGCTTGACAGCAGAGGCGAGGCGACGATGCTTGACAGCTTGACAACTCCTGACGCCTTGGATGCAGTCACTGGCACTACTGACAACCTGGACACAGTCACTGGTACCACCGTCCGAGAGGCGGGAGTGGGCACGAGCGGGAGTGACGTGACTGTCTGTGTCGGAAAGGCCCGTGGTGCAGGTGTAGGCACGACTGTCCGCGATGCAGGACTGGCGAGAGCAGAAATGGGACCACCTATTACCGCCGGTTCAGACTCGGAACTATCTGACACTAGAAGATCTGAGGCGAGGTTAGAGCAATTGGAGGTACGAGTATCGAGAACTAGAGGTTCTGAGGCGAGGCTAGAGCGATTAGAGACACGAGTATCGAGAACTAGAGGTTCTGAAGCGAGACTAGAGCGATTAGAGATACGAGTATCGAAAACTAGAGGTTCTGAAGCGAGACTAGAGCGATTAGAGACACGAGTATCGAGAACTAGAGGTTCTGAAGCGAGACAAGAGCGATTAGAGATACGAGTATCGAGAACTAGGGGTTCTGAGACGAGACTAGAGCGATTACTGGACGTAGTATGTGCAAGCTGACGCTTGGTTAGGGCGGTCCGGCAGGTGGCAAGCTGGGAATCCAGCACTTTACCACCCAAGGCAGCCCGGATAGGGCGAACGGGTTCTAAACCCGTGGCTTCGGTACCTGTGCAACCCCGCGGGGAGCCAAACCAAACGATCAACTCCTCTAAGAGCTGCCCCACGGTTCCAGTCCGAAGCACCGACCATAAATGGGTGGCCCAAATAAGGGCTTCACCAGTAAGGTGAAGAACAACAAAAGACACCCCGGCATAATCGGTCTCCGGGGGATATAAACTGAAAAAATGCAAACAATTACTAACAAAGGTAAGGCAACGAGCTGGATCGCCGTTGAAACGGCCGGGGAGGAAAGAAAAATCGAGGATCCCTGCCGTCTCCATTTTGGCGGGTTATTCTGTAACGACGTGAGGCGGATGAGATGCAGGAGACGAACACAGGGATTCAAAATACGAAAGCTTTATTGAAAAAAGGACAACAGAGGGAGACACAGCGAACGGAAAGGGGCGATAACTGAAAACGGGTGTGAACATAAACTTAGCCGAGGCCGCAAAACGGGTGAGGAATGAAACCGAAAACAGGTAGGAAACAGAAACCACGTTGGGGGCGCAAAACGGGTGGAAATAAACCAAAACACGGAAGTGAACGAAAACGATCAATAACTACCTGATGCTGCGGGCAAGGACGACGAGAGAGAGCGCGGCGGAACGCGTAGGGACGCGAGACGAGGGGCGGCGCGTAGGAACACAACCGACATAGAGCACCAACGATAACATCAATAACCCGCGACCAGTCTCTCTCGCGGGTGCGCTTTTATTAGAAGCCTCACGGCTGAGCGCAATCAGCACGATCGCCGTGGGGCTTCCCAATTGGCCCATGCACGGCGCGCGCTGCCGTGGCGCGTGACAGGCAGGCTTTTTGTAAAGTGCTGGGAGCCATGGCTAGCCTCTCCTCTGGGTTCCACCCTCAAACCAACGGGTAGGCCATGCGATCCAAACGGGACCTCGAAGCCACTCTCTAGTGCATCGTGGCCGGACGCCAACGCTTTTGGAGCTCGCACTTGGTTTGGGTCGAATACGTGCACAACACCTTGGTCTCCTCCGCCACCGGTCTGTCCCCTTACGAGGCAACCCTTACAAAGTGGTAAAAAGGTCATCAGCCCCACCGCCGTGTGCCTTCAGCTCCCCGGCTACATGAGAATATATCCCACCTTCCACATATCCCAACTCAAGCCAGTTTCCTCATCTGACCTTGTACCTCCTCTCCCCATCCGGATGATCGACGGTTTACCGGCCTACACTGTCAGCCGTCTGTTGGACATGAGGCGCAGGGGATGGGGTTTACAATTTCTCGTGGACTGGGAAGGCTATGGACCAGTGCTGCTGGGTCCCACGTTCAGCTGTCCTGAACCCAACCCTCATTGACGACTTCTTCAGATCGCACCCCGAAAAGAGAGAGCGGTTGTTGGGAAGCGAACCCCTGAGGGAGAGGCCATGTCACGGGACGTGCCACTTTCTCATGACTATCTATAGCGTGCATGTGTGTCACATTCTACTCTGTTTTTCAGTGTATTTGGAGATCACTGGTGGCATGGAGAGGGATTTCGTCCGCCAGCGGACAGAGAGCCAATCGATTGCGGCGGGTGATTATACCACAGCTGCGGTGCATATTCAGCAATCGGCACGCTCCCTATTTTAAGCAGTTTTGGAGTATGGCTAGTTGACTTTGTCAGCATATTTCACACCGGTACCCCGCTTCCCTCGCGTTTACTTTCCCCTCTCCATCTGTTCACCTGCGAGTAGTTTGTGTATGCCGTACTAATGTGTTTTCATGTTTCTCCGTTCTCCCTCAGCCTGCCGCTGCAGGGAGAACAAAAAAAAACAAAAACAAAAAAAACTAATGTTAATGTATCCGCTCACTGTTTCACTGTGCCACTGTTTTATCCTGTTAGCTTGCTTTTGACACATTTAATGTACATGTAAAAAATTTTATGTCCATGTACATGAATATAAATCCTGTTAGCATTGTCAGTTAATAATCTGAAAATGTTTGTTAGATGAACATATTTTGTGAAAAAAGTTGATCATAAATTGTTTACTTAATATAAACTGGAACTGGAACTTTGTTTTAGTGGTAAGTTTGTGTGCCTGCTCCTGGGATGAAAGGGAATGATTGGCATTCTGTAATCAACATTTATGCACTGACACTCACCCACCCTTGTTCTGGTAATACTGCAAGCATTTAAATACTTTGTTTGGCCAGCTATGAAGTGTGTGGGGATCCATGTCAGAGGTTGGTGACATCACAAGTGCTACTTCCAGGTTTTGAGCCTGCTTGCGGTAGCATTAGTTGCTGTTTCTTGCTTCGTGTACATGTTTAGTGTTTGTTTGTATTATCAAAGTAATACTCACTTTGATAATTGCTTTGACAGTTGCTTCAAACAAATTTTTCAGCTTCATTTTGCAACACTTTCATGTTTTCGTGCTGATATTTAGCTTGCTTTGGACACTTACTCCTCACTCTTTTTTGTCGTCATCTTGAGTTTGCTGGCAGACCATTTTTGATTCTAATACTGACTTCTGTTCGTTGTGGCTCTGATTATTCGCTTTTGCTGTTGATTTCAGACAGTGGTTGTTTATAGCTTTTGTGTTCTATAGGGTCGTGGTTGTTGGCAGGCATTCAACCCTCGACTAACCTTGCTATAAGACTAGGGGGTCTATCAGCATGTTTAGGAAACTACACATGGACAGCAATGTTTTGATGGTGAACTCCTGAATATTAACATTAGCCAATGTGAGTGAGGCATATAATTGCATAGAATTTAACCTTGGTTTCTTTGTGACCCAAGTGGAGTGATCTTTGATGGTATAATACTCCGGAGGTGAATAACATTGGTCTTGAATTTCCTCCATTTGTACACAATCTGTCTGACTTGTAGTAATATGTAAATATCTACCTCATCAATATATGCTGCAATATATGCTGATAACATCAGTAATTATGCATCGGTGTAATACTATTATAGATTTGTAAATTTTTGTAAAATTTTTTAGTATTGTATATATAACATTTTACTTTATATACATTTTATACTCATTATAACTCTATTCAATCCGTTTTTTTTTTTTTTAAATAAAATATGGGACTGTGAAATATTTACATTTTCTACATTTTCAATGTTACTAGGGAAATGTTCAATGTCTTTATTTATTCATTTTTTGTGTGCAATCTGTGTTGCTGTGTTTTTTTGGTTTCTTATCATTGTGTTTTTAAACTCTTTTTTTATATTTTTCTACGGTTACTTTTGTGAAGGATATTTTCTGTAATTTTTCTTCTATTTTTCTTTTCTTGTCTGTTTACACCGCAAAGTAGGGCACCTTAATTTCGTTATACCCGGTATAATGACAATAAAGATATTCTGATTCTGATTCTGATTTTACATTATACTTTATACATCTGTGAGCCTACTTGTATATGTATATTCAAATTTCCCCTTGTGGTATAATGAAAGGATAATACATCTTATCTTAAATTTTCTTATTTTGGTCTCATCCAACCATAAAATGTTTTTCTTGATTATCCATATGACATCAGTGTTTGTTTATGGTGGACTCATGAAAATTAACTTTAGCCAATGTAAGAGAGTTAGCTGCACAGAAGTTATCCTAGGTTCTTAGTGACCTAGTGAACTATTACAATAAACGTTGCTTGGAGTGATCTCTGTTGTTCATATGTTGTTTTCCTTGTTTCAGAGAGAAGGGGGATCATGCCCAGTGCAGCAAGACCAAATCCTCATTTGCATGCTGTGATCTCTGTGGATAGGGGATAAATCCCATGACCCTGTCCATGAAAAATGGTGATAAAACATGAAAAAATAATAATCTATATATATATATATATATATATATTTTATGTTTCATCACCACTTTTCATAATATATATATATATATATATATATATATATATATTTTAATATTTCATTTTAGCATTATATTTTCCGATTTAAATTTTTACTTCACTATGCTTTTAAAGGAAAATGTTTACCTTTTCTCTGATAAATTAAACTAAAAATTACAATAAACAGACCCTTCTATTGTAAAGCTTCTATTGTTTTGCTTTATGAATTTTTATCAGAAAAGTAACATCGAGCCCATGTTTGGATGAAAACCAAGATGCTTGCGCACATAGACACGGCAGCTCAGCACTTCTGGACACATAAGGAAAATTCTTTTGAAGCCATGTCTGAGTGCATCAAACCTCTCCTACAGCTGGGATGAACTCATAAACATTCGAATAGCTTACCAGTCCATTGTTATGAGCACCTTTCACTACTCTCACAAGATTCCTGCTGAAATTTTGAGAGGCTCAGCCTCTCCATGGATCATCATAGCCAACAGAAGGCACAGAAGACGGTGGAGGGATTGGAGACAGATGCAGGGATGCCAGTCTGGCATCTAAGTAAGGCTAAGGAAAGCCCCATACAGATCACTGTTACCATGTCTGTTTGTAATGAACGTCAGGTCACTTTCCAACAAGATGGATGGGCTGAGACTAAGTTTGTCCTAGTAAACACCCATACGGGAAACCTGTGTGATGATAATCACAGAATCTGCGTTCTGGATGATGCTATCAAATTAGCAGGTCTCTCAATCCACCAGAGTGACAGAAATAAAAACTCTGTGAAGAGCCACGAAGGTGGTTTGTGCATCTATGTAAATAACACCACAATAATCAATAAGCACTGGTCTCCTGATCTAGGGTTTCTGGCATTGAAATATAGACCTCTTTATCTGTCATTGGAGTTCTCTGTTGTAGTTGTTCCCTCCGTATTGTAGCAAACAAAGACTACACTTTAAATTGATTAATTTTTAATGAACAAACGGGGCACCACCGGATCATTTGTGGACTGGTAGATCCGGAAAAACAGTTGAAAGGGAAAAGCTAAATTTATCAGTCTAGGTCTGAATAGTGACTTCAAAGTTATTTTTCTCGACTTTTGTTTGAATGAAACTCTTTCACACAAAGCGGTAAACTAAAAAGGTTACAATAAGTTTATTAACTACAAACAAGGCAATACCAACAGACTATCTGATGTAATAACGTGTATCACAGAGTTAAGATCAATAAATGATGGCGAACATGTATATATCACAGTATTAGAATCAGGAAATGATGGCAAACCTACATATGTCACAGTATTAAAATCAGAAAACAAGATGATTCTATGTGCAACTTATCAATCGCACAGTAATTACCCAGAGGCAATGTTATGAACTAGTTTGTTATGACGCAGTGAGTTACTAGTAACACAAATTATGGTGAAACGTGAATAGTATGGCGGAAGCTACTTAGACGTGAATAGGTCTACGTTGAAGCATGGTTTAAAATTAAACGCAAGATTCGAGAATCAGGGACCCAGAAAAAGCCATAAACGGTACTCGCCTGGAAGATCACCCAAGTGGTTCGGGGCATTCAGCACTGTCCCGGTCGTCCAAAAAGGCACGATTTTGGGGAGCGGTGACGTTCATCTTCCGATGCACACCGCCGCTCGGAAAGGCCGATGGCGTAGGCTCTTGGGTTTTTTGCAGATGGCCTTCGCGTAACCACGTGTCTTCAGTTGAGGCTCACTTTCCAGTTTAGGCTGCGGGCGTTCATGGTTCCTTGACGTTTGCATGCGTACAACTCAGATTTTATCCTGGCCACAGATAAAGGTGGAGTTGACGCGTTCTAGCGCCACGAGCTTCAAAAGACTTGAAATACTAGGATATACAAGCATGGTAGAGCGTGAAGCAGATCTTGGCTGGTTGGTCTACTTTCGTCAGCTTAATTTCTAATTCGGCAATACCGAACTACTAAGACTGCTGGACACAGAAAAACTTCAACGTAAAATAAAGCGCAAAAACTTGAAAGATCAACAGACTTTAACAAAGACGAACAACAAAAGACTGACAAAAGCTGCAACTTAAAAAGACAAAGAAAAGACTAGACTTAAAAAGACAAAAAGACTACCCACAGTTATGCCTTTAAACCTTGGTGTAAGATCCCTGGACTTGGATCTAAGTGGTATGTTATGGGTAGACAGATGGCAGCGACAAGGCTCGTTCCTTACTAAATACCTCTCTGAGATCACGGTATTCTTCAGGTATGCTAGATCGGACAAAGGGTTTGCCTTGTCCTTGCCTTGTTCAGTACTGCAACTTGTTTATTATGGCCAGTTGCACTTCCTGCTCAGGAAACAGTGGAGGATGATAACCCAGGAACACCATGTAGGAGGACATGCAGGTGGAGGAGGAGACCAGGGTGTTGTGTGCATAGTCTACCCAGACCAAGTGCGAGCTCCATGATCTTTGACGTCTTGTAGCATAGAGTGGCCTCACAATCCTAGTTTGAGCGCTCAGCCTGCCCATTGGTCTGGGGATGGAATCCCGAGGAGAGACTGATGGTGGGACAAGAATTGAAGGCCTGTGTTGGAAACCATGTCCAGGGGAATGCCATGAATCCTAAATACGTTGTCCACCAGAATGGTCGTGGTCTCAAAGGCAGTGGGGAGCTTGGGGAGGGTGATGAGGCAAATGGCCTTAGAAAACTGGTCCACCAGCATGAGGATCACACTCATTAGAGTGGATTAGAGGAGGCCTGTAACACAGTCCACCGCTATGAGAGACCAGGGTCTGCCAGGGATGGCCAGGGGTTGCAGAAGACCAGCTGGTAACTGATGTAAGGCTTTGCTGCAGACACAGATGGGGCAGGATGAGACGAACTCCCTCATGTCACCATCCAGGGTCTATCACCAAAAATTCCTTTTGACCAGGTCCAGGGTGTGTCCGGTGCCAACATGGCAGGGGAGCTTGGATCCATGGGCCCATTGGAGGAAGGTGGATACTGCAGCTTTGAGGGTGAATATTCAACCTGGGGTTGCTAAGCTGGATGCCGGTTCCATTATTTAGGCCTCCTCAATTGCCAAGCGGACCTGCCAGGAGATGTTCACCACAATGCGGTTCAGGGGGAGGATGGTTTCATCAAGATGGGAGGGGTCCAAAAACTGGTGGTAATTGGCTTGATTTTGCAGGACCTGGGTTGATAGTCAGCTCAACATTAAAATGGCTAAAGAATAAAGCCCATCTGGCCTGCCTGGGGTTCTGCATCTTGGTCGTCTGGATATAGGCCAGGTTTTTATGGTCTGTCCATATTATAAAGGGCTTGGGGTGCCTTCCAGCCAGTGCCTCCACTCCTCGAGGGCCATCTTGACCACCAGGACTTCCCGATTGCCTTTATCATAGTTGGACTCAGGAGGGGACAAGCACTGTAAGAAGAAGGTGCAGGGGTACAGTCTTCCATCGTGTCCTGATTGCTGAGAAAGGATGGCACCTACACCAGATTCAGAGGCATCCACTTCCACAATTAATTACCAAAGTAGTATGGCTGGATCAGGATGGTGGCCGAGGAGAACAGGTCCTTGAGATGTTGGAAGAATGTGGTGGCTTCTGTGAACCAGGTAAAAGGTACATTAGGGTAGGTCAGGTGGCAAAATGTCCTTACTGTAATTGGCAATGAGCCTCCGGTAGAAACTGGCAAACCCCAGAAAGCCTTGCAGGTCCTTGCGACTGGAGGAATTAGGCCACTCTACAACTGCTTGCACCTTGGCTGGGTCTGCTCGAATTCAGCCTGGCTCAATAACATAGCCCAGGAAGGTCACTGTGCACTGGTGGAACTTTCATCTCTTGAGTTTGACGAAGAGGCGGTTCTCAAGGCGGTGGGTGAGCACCTGCCACACACAGAAGATCGTGCACGGAATGGGACCTGGAAAAGATTAGGACGTCATCAAGTTAATGAAAAGAAACCTGTTTGTGAAGTCCTAGAACATGTCATTTACAAGGACCTGGGAGATGACAGGGGAGTTTGTCAGCCCGAAGAGCATGAACAGGTACTCGGAATGTCCCATGTGTTGAATGCCATCTTCCATTCATCGCCCTCCCGGATGCACACCAGGTGGTAAGCACTGCGGAGATCCAGCTTGGTAAAGATGTTCGCGCTGAGAGAACGCTGAGAGAACGCTGACCACTGACGTGAGGATGGTGAGGATCTGACAACCCAAACTCATTAGCACGATTCCACACAGGATGCACGCTGTTTTGTAGCTGTTAGCAGTTTATTACTTTTTAACTATTTTAATTTCTGATCGCATATATAGTACTTTTTACAAAATCTTAATCATTTTCTTCTAGTACCGGCAGATTATAATCGTTATTTAGTAACTTTACAGGTATACTGGCTTGTGTTTGCAGTAATTAACCATTCGCTAATTACCAGAGTTGTGTCTTTTCGGTCTCATCTTTTGCAGTAGTGTGTGTTTTTATAACTTTTTTACAACCTTTTCCCACCTTCTTTTTTTCTGAGACTTAGTTTTTTGAGATGTTTTGTATTAACTTTCCATTGACGCTTTAATCGAGCATTGCATTGGACCATCGGCTGCAGTTGAACCATATCTTCAATCAGCACCCCACAACACCACTCAAAGCTAAGTACCTTTAAATTATTATTTAATTCATTGTACTAACATGGCTTCTGCTGTGCTTGTTCCCTGTGCTGAGTGTGGCATGTTTACCTATTCTTCCTGAGGCATTAATTTAAATTTTATTTGTGATAGGTGTAGGCTTGTAGCTAGTCTGACAGAGAAGATTTTAGTTTTAGAGGCACGCATCCAGACATTAGTGAAGGCTAGCTCAGCTTCTAGCTTAGCAGATCTGGATGCCACAGGTGTAGTTAGTGCCCCCAAACCGGCAATGCCCTCGCAGCAGGGCATTTGGTTAAAGGTTCGGCGACGTAGTCGTAAGGCTAGCCCACAAGAGCACCACCCTTTACCTGTTCAGGTTTACCCTTCTCAGTGATGCACCCACTGAGCAGTCTGTTGAAAGAGCTCTGGTCAAAGGTGGCTCTATTTTATGACACATGAAACTAGCTACCCCTTTAGGGACACCAGCAGCTAGGGTTACACGTATCCTGGGAGCCAAAGGACATTGTAACGAGTCTTAGTGAACACGAGAGCCACAGATTCTCTAGGATAGTTGTTCATGTAGGGACTAATGATGAAACGCCTTCACCAGTCAGAGGTTATGAAGGCTAATTTTGTAGAGGTGGTTAGAGTGCCGAAAGTCATGTCCGATGCAGTAGTGTGCTCTGGCCTCATCCAAATGCAGCGAGGTGACCAAGCCTACAGCAGGTTATGGACACTGAACTGCTGGCTGTCCAAGTGGTGCTCTGAAATCAATGTGGGCTACATTGACAATTGGACAACCTTTGAGGGTAAGCCTGGCCTTTTAGGATGGGACGATGTCCATCCCACTCGGGAGGGTGCTGCTGTCATCTCCTGCAACATTGCCCATAGTCTTATGGCCAGATTGGTTATGGGTTGACTATCCAGAGCAAGGGGTCAGGCAGCAGACAGACTGGCTTAACCAACTGTCTGCTGGTAGCCATGCACCGTCACCCAGAACCCACATTATTGAAACTGTGTCTGTTATCCGCATCTGCCCTAAACCTAAATGCTCTCAAAAAGTCTGTTTTAATAACCTCATTAGTATAAACACAGATAGCTCCCAAAGAAATAACAACCTTAGACTAAAGCTAGGATTACTTAACGTTAGATCACTTACAAACAAAGCAGTGATTGTAAATGAAATGATCACTGATAAATGCTTACACGCTCTCTGTCTTACTGAAACTTGGATTAGACCAGATGAATATTTAGCCTTAAATGAAGAATCACCTCCTGGATGCAGTCATGCTCATCGCCCTCGTTCTAATGGTCGGGGGGGAGGCGTAGCCACAATTTTTGACAAAGAGCTAGGCGTTACAACTAAATCCCATTACAAGACTAATTTGTTTAAAATACTGATTCTTAATGTAACTGATCTATCGTTATAGAAGTCAAAACCACACTCGGTCCAGCTTATCACTATTTACCACTCTCCAGGTCTCTATTCAGAATTTCTTCATGAATTTGCTAACTATCTTTCCTGCTTACTACTGTCAACAGATGAGGCTTTAATTGTAGGTGATTTTAATATTCACTTTGACAATGAGCAGGATCCTCTTAAAATTGCTTTCAAGTCCATCTTAGAATCCATGGGTATCACTCAGAAGGTGATGGGTCCAACCCACCGCTGTAACCATACTTTAGATCTAATATTAACATTTGGTATTAATATAGATAGACTTGATATTTTCCCGCAAAGTGATTTGATTTCAGATCACTATCTTTTAGTATTTGAGCTCTCTCTAATAAATAAAATCCTTCTGCCTCATTATCACACCAAGCGCACTATCACATCTGCTGCTCCAGCTGCGTTTATTAAAAACCTACCAGACTTAAAATGTAGTACACCTATGGAGTCTGATCATCTTGAGTGCGTAAATGACCAATTAGAATGTGTGTTTCGCTCAACCCTGGATACGATTGCTCCTGCTAGGGTCAAACGCATTAGGGGAAAAAGGCTAGCACCATGGTATAATAACCACACCTATACCTTAAAGCAAACGACATGGCACCTAGAACACAAGTGGAGACATAGTAAACTGGAGGTATTTAAGATTGCTTGGAGCAACAGCATGGCAGAGTATAAGCATGCCTTTACTAAAGCTAAAGCTGCATATTTCTCCTCAATCATAGAGAAAAATAAGAATAATCCAAGATTTCTCTTTAATACAATCTCCAAATTAACAGAAAACTCTACAGAAAGTGATTCTCACGTTCTGTGTAATTTTAACAGTAATGATTTCATGACTTTCTTTAATGATAAGATAGGCATCAAACTCAACATTAGGCATCAAACTCGATGCTCATCACATCACCAAACTATTCAGCAACCTTCCAGATGTAGCAAGAGTGAAGACATATGTTCAATTAGCTGTAAATCAAGATAAGAATCTTTTACCCCAATTACTAATACTGAACTATCCGCACTGATCAGCTCGTCTAAGTCATCAACATGTTTATTAGATCCAATTCCTGCACGTTTACTCAAAGAAGTAATACCTAGTATTACAGAGCCACTGTTAGTTATTTTAAATTCATCCCTTACCTTTAGTTATGTGCCAAAATCCTTTGTGTGCCGTTATCAAGCCACTGATTAGAAAAGCCAATCCTGACCCTTGTGTGATAATTAATTATAGACCAATTTCAAATCTACCATTTCTGTACAAAATCTTAGAAAAAGCTGTCTATCAGCAGCTCTGCAGTTACCTCCAAAGGAATGATATCTATGAAACATTTCAGTCTGGCTTCAGGCCCCATCATAGTACAGAAACAGCATTAATTAGGGTACTAAATGATTTGTTAATGTCCTCAGATAATGGATGTGTTTCTTTTCTTGTTCTGTTAGATTTAAGTGCAGCATTTGACACTATAGATCATGATGTTTTATTAAACAGACTAGAAAATACTGTAGGTATTAATGGTTTGGCACTTTCTTGGTTTAAATCCTACTTAACTGACTGGTACCAGTTTGTTCATATAAATAATCTAAGGTCTAAGCTCTTAAAAGTGAAGTATGGCATGCCTCAGGGGTCAGTGCTTGGCCCGCTTTTATTCTCTCTGTACATGCTGCCACTAGGCTCAGTTATTCGTAAACCTGGCATTAGTTTCTACTGCTTTGCTGATGATACACAGCTGTACATATCAGCCAAACCAAATGACAGCCTTACAATCAACAAAATTGAGGACTGTGTAAAGGAAGTAAAAGATTGGATGTCACTTAATTTTCTCTTACTTAACTCAGATAAATCTGAGGTTCTATTAGTGGGACCCAAGGCTGTGAGAGACAGGTTGGCTACATCTATCCTAAATCTAGATGGCTGTTCAAAAACTTAGGTGTCATTTTTCATTCAGATCTCTAATTTGATGTGCACATTAGCAGCATTGCTCGAACTGCTGTCTTTCAATTACGTAATATCGCTAAACTTAGAAATATCCTCTCTTTTAATGATGCGGATAAACTGGTTCATGTGTTTAGAACCTCAAGGTTGGATTACTTTAACACTTTACTTACTGGGTGCTCTAGTAAATCTATAAATAAACTTCAGTTAGTTCAGAATGCAGCCGACCAGGTGCTAACTCGAACTAGAATATTTGATCATATCACTCCTGTTCTATCATCACTACACTGGTTACCAATTAAATTCTGCATTGATTACAAAATACTTCTTATAACTTAAAAAGCTCTACATGGCCTGGTCCCACATTATCTGAGTGAACTCTTAGAGTCTTACAATCCAGCTCGTCTCGTCTTTGCAGGGTCCAAGACTTCTTTTAGTTCCTAGAATTAAAAAAGTCACAGCAGGGGGAAAGTCTTTCTTATACATAGCCCCCCAACTATGGAATAAACTACCCACTTTCATTCGACTGGGATGCATGGCTCGGGTCACTGGGGCCGGAGTCTGTAGTCATGTCGGGCCTGTCTGCCTTGTCTGTTAGCCGGGAGTGTTGGATCTAGCTGAACTGGGCTTCAGTCCTCTTGATCTTGACTTGTGCATCCTTGCCTTAGACTAAGAGCAGAGCTGGGGGTTCATAGTCAACGAGTCTTATGGTGATCGTTGGCTGTCTTCTGCCTCCTGCGGGGTTGCCGATGTCTCATGTGATCCCTCTTAGCTGTGTTACCTTCCGGTTCTCCTCTTTCTACCTATGCTGCTATAGCTAATGCTGTCGGCGTCTCATGCTACACATGGCATCAGTGTTTGTTAATAGACACTGTGCTCTTAATCAATAACTAATTTCATTTACTGATTTCACTCCGAGCTGTGTTCCGGTACCAGTTCCTGCCCCACACATGATATTCATCTGCTTCAGTTTCACTCAAGCAGCTTCCGTCATCAGCTCCAGTCCCACCTGACTTTCCTGCTTAGACTCAGGATCCTAGAGCGACTCTGTGTGTCGGACTACTTAATGCCGATGTGCATATTTCAGATTTTATTTGAACTATGACTCCATGGCTTTAGTTTCACTCTTAGATTTATCATCTACGCTGCCCAAGGAGGTTGGGTCCCTTTTTGAGTCTTGTTCCTCCCAAGGTTTCTTACTCATAATGCTTAGGGGTGTTATATAAATAAATCTGACTTGACTTGACTTTACTTGACTTGACCCTGTAAGTGTTCAAACGTGGAATGAATCAAAGGTAAGGGGTATTTTTTCCTAACTACGATAGCATTAAGGCCCCATTAGTCTATGCAGAGCTTCGGCGTCTTGTCCTTTTTCTAAACAAAGAAAAATCCTGCTCCTCCTAGGGACAATGATGGCTGGATGATACCAGCCCTGAGGGATTCATTCAGGTAGCTGTCCATGGCTTTGGCTTTTTCTTCAAGTTTCCTGAACAAGGGTTTGTCTTGTTCTATGGGAAGGTGGCCTAGCACATGCAGTGAACATTACATTTACATTTACATTTACAGCATTTAGCAGACGCCCTTATCCAGAGTGACTTACAGTTGATACAATCTTACAATCCAAGCAATTGTGGGTTAAGGACCTTGCTCAAGGACCCAACAGTGGTAGCTTGGCAGATGTGGGATTTGAACCCTGAACCTTCTGGTCCATAGTCCAGTACCTTAATTGCTAGGCTACCACAGTCCTCATGGCAGTCCTCAGGTCTCGCTCCACTCGAGCACACATCTGGTGCACTAGTCAATCCTGGGCTTATGCTTCATCAGGCAGGGAAATCAGAGGATGACGGGAGTATGTGGGGCTTGAACAATAGAAAAAGTAAATTTTTCTGAATGGTTACCTGACAGCATGATGTGTATGGGAACAGTCCTGTGAGTAACTGTGGTGAGGACTCACCCATCAATGGCATATGCCCAAATGGGATTGGGGAGGCAAGCTAGCAGACAGTTTATGCTCTTTACCAGGGCCTCATTGATTAAATTGTCTTCAGCCCCCAAGTTCAGGAGCGCTGAGAAGGGCACTGGACCCCCAGGGAGATGAAGCATAAATTTAATACATAGCTGTTGATGAGCCTCGGGGGAACTGTCTGAAAACACACTGGTCCGTACTCCCACGGCAGTGGACGGGGTCCTGGCATTGCCTCACAGAGGATTCCTGTTGTACGGGGTGTCCACCGATGGTGCTGGAGGGGGTCTCCTCCGCTGCTTTCATCCGGGAACCAAGGTCCAGCTGCATGGGCTGAGGTGAGTCAAGGATGGGAGGAGAGGGAGTGGGCTTGTCTGTGGGTGAGAGTGTGCGGAACTTAGCATGTGTAGCTGGTCCATAATCAACAGCATGGCTAAGCCATTCCATGCAGCACCCACGGAGGTGGCTGTCCAGGCAGATCGCTAGTCACATCAACCCCTGTAAGGTCAGGGGATCATCTAGGACTGCCAGCTCATCACAGGAGAGACTCAGGCGAAATGCGCCCTTGAGCACGTTGTCATTTAATTCTGCACCAGATGCTAACGACTGGGAGCCCTGCCGGAGGTGAAGTAGACAGAAAGTCAGGCTGCCAGCGTCTGGGTGATCAAAGACCCCCCGGAGGTTGAGTAAAGGTCTGGCGGCATCTGCCCAGGCTAGAGCTCGGCCTCTTAGCAAGCCCACTACATAGCCGATCTTGCTTGGATCAGAGGCAAATGTGAGTCTTGTTCTATGTACTCAGTACTCCTGAACGCAGCGGCGGACTTGCAGAAATGCCAAAATTGAACACATAAATAAACACACAAAAACGGCAGGCAGCAGATAAACTCCAGCAAGTGTAAGGAACCAACAACCATCCATGCTGCAAACTGTCTCTTAAATAGGAGCGTCCTCACTGCTCCTTGCAATCTGCAGCTGCATGGAAAATGAGACACCGTGATCTATAGACTCACCAATCAGTCGAAAATGCCGCACCTCTGCCACAAAATACCGCCAGTCCTCAAAAATGAGCAGAACAAAATACCACACAAACACAAACTGACAATAAATGGGGTGAGCCCTGAGAAAGGCTTCACTCACCTCCTTTATTTTCAGTTTTTCTTTGTGTGGTGTTTTGTTCTGCTCATTTTTCAGTACTGGTGGCATCTTGTGGCAGAGGTGTGGTATTTTCCCCTGATTGGCAAGCCTATAGATCACGGAGTCTCATTTTCCACACAGCTGCTGATCATAAGGAGTAATCAGCGCACAATGAAACCTGCCTTGACAATGTCACCATCAACAGTTGTATTCATGTTTTTCCAATCAGGGAAACATTGATGACAAAAGAGGTTCAGAACCTTCTAAAAGGCATAAATGCAAGCTTCATTTGTAGAGACAGAGAACTGTACAGTACTGCAAGACAAAACCTGAAGGCTGGTATTAGGATGACCAAAGCCGAGTATAAGAAAACGATTGAAATACATTTTAAAGACAGGAATGTGGCACAGCATAAATCCACAGACAAATGACAATGTCTTGCTGTCTTTATGCTTTGGCCACAAGAGATGGACACTGCTGCTATACCCACAGCGGCTACCAATAAACATGCTTTTTCTGTACAGGCACAGGAGGTGAGAGGAATCCTCAAATGCAATTCCCATGGCTCTCCACATAGCACTGACCCATCTGGAACAGAAGAGGATATATTGTATGTCAGGATGCTCTCTATTGACTACAGATCTGCATTTAACAGCATCATAACCAGCAGGATGGTCACCATCCATTCTTGACCTTGGTCTTGGAAATTCCCTGTGTATGTGGATCAAACACTTCCTCTCCAACCTACAGAAGGTCAAACTTGGCCCCCATTTCTCCTCAAGTCTGACCTTCAGCACCAGAATGTCACAAGGATGTGTGCTCTCCCATATTCTCCATACACTTTCGAATGCTCCAAAACGTACTATTGAAACACAATAATTACATTTGCAAATGACACAACAGTGATGGGCTTGATCTCAAATGGGGATGAGCTACCTACAGAGATTAAATCCATAACTTAATGGAGTGGTGTTCATTGAACAACCTGACATTGAACATCTAAAAGACTAACAAACTCATCATAGATTTTAGGAGACACTATGAGGGCCTCGCTCCCTTAAATATTGAAGGAGAAGTAGTGGAGAGTGTTTGCATCTTCAAATTGCCAGGAATCCACATCAGTGAGGACCACTTGGACCACAAACGCCATTGCTGTGGTTTCAAAAAATTTTCTGAGAACACTCAGAGAAAACAATCTGTCATCTAAAGCCTTCTAAAAGCCTTAAAATCTCAGTTTCCATTTTATCCAGAGGTGTCTGTATGGCATACAATTATGGCAAGTTCATCCACTGGTAAAAGCCACCTTCCACATCATGTGCAGTTCTACAGCTCGGATCAATCTATGAAACTCACCTGCACATCTGCCCATGCAACCTAGTTATCATGGTTATAAAAAAAACAAACCTAAGCATGCTAATGGTACATTCACTGTAATTTGTTCAGACTTCAGTTCAGCCACTTTGATTAGTCATGCAAAACATGGTAACCAGTTAAGTACTCATAGTTTTTACTCATACATTTATATATTAAAGCAAAACAAATTGTAGATTACTTCAATACTTCTACTTGGGTATGTTCCTTTTTACTTTTACTCTGGGGCATCGTTACTTTTACTCAAATATGAGTATTAGGTACTATAACCCTGCCACATGACCAATCTTCAGGCAGTGGTAGTAAGGAAGAAATCATAAGACACATAAGGAGTAAAGCTTGACCATGCTCAAACGGGGTCATGCTCAAATGTGTAACCCATCTTCCATTGAGTGAGTATTGTTGAGGTACTCTGCAGAAACAAATGAAGAGTGGGACGATAAAGGACAAAATGTTTGGAAGAGAAATACAAAAGAGTATAGCATTTTAGTCATAAACATCTGGTAAAATTAAAACTATGCTTGCATATGAAATAAATTACCCTTTCTTGTATGCTGCACAATGGCAGTCAAAATCAGCTTCAGAGTTTCTACAGTAATCAGTGATGTGTCACTGTTTTGCTGTATTGTTGTTGTGCTGTGCTGTTTCAGTGCTGCTTTATTCTATTATCTTTGCTAAGCGAACGATTGGCTTTGTGAGATTGCTGTTCAGCTGTACAAGGGCTGAACTCTCTGGCTTTGGACACTCCTGAGGCACTGAGGGCACCATACGGAGGATGCAGGGCAGGATTGAAAATGAAAGAAAAGTTGAGATGGTACAGATCTTTAATTCCCTTGATCATTATGGATAATTTTAGGGCTTTGCCAATAGATTGGTTATTGATAGATTGAGATTGAAAGACAGATTGGCTGCAGACTTGGCATCCAAATGATTTCCTTTTGCAACTTCTGGTGATTTTAACCATGTTTCACACTTCACCACACTACCAAAACTTTGTCAGCTTGTGAATTGTGAAACCAGACAAAACAGAAAACTCAACCTCTTGTATGCAAATGTTAAGAATGCATATAGTGCATCTGCTCTGCTCCCACTTGTAAAACGTGGTTCTGTTGACATCCAGATACCTTCCACTTGTCCAGAGACAGCATTTTACAAACAAGATTATAAGAAGGTCGTCATCTGAATCAGAGATAGCAGCCTGTGTTGAAACTGCAGACTGGGTGGTATTGTGTTAGCCAGCCAGGCAATTATATTAACAGCATGCCTGAATGCATCAAGGACTATATACACTTCTGCACAAACACACCTGTCTCTGTCAAGACAGTGTGTTGTATTGTTAATAAAAAGCCCTGGAATTCCAAAGACCTAGAGGATCTGTTGAATAAGAAGAAACAGAATTTCAGGCAAGGGGGTTAAGAGCAGATAAACAGGGTGCAGAAGGAGTTGAAGCTGATATTGAGGGAGAACAGCAAAGGAGATATGGACTGCTGTGAAGCAGATCACTGGCTTCAGGTGATGCATCAGACAGTTGGAGGCAGCTTGGACAGGCAAGTGAGCCGAATGTGTTTTTTCAACAGGTTCACAACAATGTCTAACCTTCCCACCAGCAGTAACACACGCCTCCTCATCTCCCTCACTCCCTTCTCATCGTCAACTCTCTCCCACAGTCATTCACCCTACAACAACTCATCCACCTTCTCACCACTGAGACCTACCCACCTCTCTGTGCACAGTCATTCACACCCCATCATATTACAGCTATCTTCCATAAACCATGCAGGGAGCTCAACCTCCCCAACTCCCTACCTGTATATTAGAACTTCTCAAGGGAGTAGATGTTAAAAGCAGGCAAGGTTGCAGCCGTTTATGTAATATGCCTTAGGCTACTTCAGGTTTGCTTTAAACAGCTATGTGGGATCCTTCAAAAGGTTTTCAACCCAAGACTCCACCAAGAAAGCATGCCATTACAGTGGAATACATCATGTTTTGTAGTTGTTCCCAGGAAGACAGCACCCTCATCTAGTCTAACAACTACAGATCAGTGACCTTTACCTCAAATACAGTGAGGAAAGTGTGGAAAGGCTGATCTTAGTCCATCTCAGGTCTCAGATTATCTAATTTCTGGAACCCCTGCATATTGCTGAGTAACTGCTTGTACGAGTGACTAATGAGCAGCGCCAACACACCACAGAAAACTGGGCTATCCCCTTCCTCTTTACCCTACACATTATCACCTTCCAGTACAGATCTGAGTAAACAGAGACACGACAGTCAGCTCAAAACTATTAAGTGGCAAATGGCACAGCTCTTCAAGGAATGACAAAAACATTAGTCCTTAAATAGTTATATTGTGAAAAGTGCAGGTTTGAGTGATTAATGGATGGTTCAAAGGCAGCACTGAGATACCTCTGCCTTGTCTGTCAATACATAAAATTTACTGCAGATGTAGACGTTACACAGATATTATACAGCCTGTACAGAGCAAAGCAGGGTGTTGACAGCAACCGTTGTTATATCACTGTAACTATTACAGAATAAATGTAAATGTTATAAGGTTTATATTTTTTTATTTTGCAATTTCACAAAACAAGCAAGCATTTACTGTGTTAGGCCTGAGCAAACATAAAAATATAAATATAAATATAAATATAAATATATATATATATATATATATATATATATATATATATATATATATATACACTGCTCAAAAAAAAAGGGAACACTCAAATAACACATCCTAGCTCTGAATGAATGAAATATTCTCATTGAATACTTTGTTCTGTACAAAGTTGAATGTGCTGACAACAAAATCACACAAAAATCATCAATGGAAATCAAATGTATTAACCAATGGAGGCCTGGATTTGGAGTCACACACAAAATTTAAGTGAAAAAAACACACTACAGGCTGATCCAACTTTGATGTAATGTCCTTTAAACAAGTCAAAATGAGGCTCAGTATTGTGTGTGGCCTCCACGTGCCTGTATGACCTCCCTACAACACCTGGGCATGCTCCTGATGAGGTGGCGGATGGTCTCCTGAGGGACTCCTCCCAGACCTGGGGACTAAAGCATCTGCCAACTCCTGGACAGTCTGTGGTGCAACGTGACGTTGGTGGATGGAACGAGACATGATGTCCCAGATGTGCTCAATCGGATTCAGGTCTGGGGAACGGGCAAGCCAGTCCACAGCTACAAATCTTTCATCTTGCAGGAACTGCTGACACACTCCAGCCACATGAGGTCTAACATTGTCCTGCATTAGGAGGAACCCAGGGCCAACCGCACCAGCATATGGTCTCACAAGGGGTCTGAGGATCTCATCTCGGTACCTAATGGCAGTCAGGCTACCTCTGGCGAGCACATGGAGGGCTGTGCGGCCCTCCAAAGAAATGCCACCCCACACCATTACTGACCACTGCCAAACTGGTCATACTGAAGGATGTTGCAGGCAGCAGATCGCTCTCCACGGCGTCTCCAGACTCTGTCACGTCTGTCACATGTGCTCAGTGTGAACCTGCTTTCATCTGTGAAGAGCACAGGGTGCCAGTGGTGAATCAAGATATAGGTTGGCGGCACTCATAGTCGCAGCAGCTCGACGCTCTCCGATACGGTGCTTTTTTTGTGTGTGTTTGTTTATCTGTTTGTTCGCTAATGTCATGTTAAGTACCGCAAATCCTACCTACAGCCGACAGGATCTTCTTAAGATCGGATTACCGAAGAATCGGGCCGTTACATGTGAATTTCTGCACTCACACAGCATACCGGAGGAGATAGCCAGGACACTCGGTGCTCCGTAGTTTGTTGTTGGCTCCGGCAAGCAGCGGAGGCGGAGGAGACACAGGAAACAAAAGCGGGCATGTCGGACTGGCATAATGGCTAGGCTAAAGAAACAACCTCACAAACCACCACTACCCAGCATTTTCCTCGCCAACGCCAGATCCATCACCAACAAATTGGACGAATTGTATTTGCTGATCTCCACAAACAAATTCATTGAGGACTGCTGCATTTTGGTAATTACAGAGACATGGCTACACTCACTCATCCAGGATGTAGCCATTGAGCTAACAGGCCACACTGCATTTCACTGGGACAGAAACAAAGACTACGGTAAAACAAAAGGAGGGAGGTTATGCATTTACGTACATAACAACTGGTCCACCAATATTAAAATCACTGGTAGACATTGCTCTTCTGATTTGGAGTAATGTAGACCTTTTTACCTTACGCACAAGTTTACCGTTGTCATGGTAACCGCTGTTATAATTCCACCCGATGCTAACGCTAGCCAGAATAGCCATCCTGATGCAGCACACATAATAGCTGGTGACTTTAACCATGCTGATTTAAAGACAGTTCTCCTGAAATTCTACCAACACATTAAATGTGCTACCAGGGGAAAAAATATACTAGATAATGTGTACTTAAACATTAAGGACAGTTTCAAGTCAACACTTTTACCACACTTGGGCCAGTCAGACCACTGTTCTATATTTTTATCTTCTGCATACACCACCCTCAAAAGGAAAGCTCAACCACTCACAAAGACTGTCAAGATATGGCCTGAAGGAGCATCCTCACAGCTGCAGGACTGCTTTGAAAGGACTGACTGGGACGTCTTTGAGGACCAGGACCTGGAGGAGTACACATCAACTGTACTCTGTTACATTTTGTCACAATTGACAAAAACATCAGGGTGAACCGAACCAAAAACCGTGGATGACAAAGGAGGTCAGAATTCTCCTCGATGAACGCAACACCGCCTTCAGGTCTGGAGACAGAGACTTGTACAGCACGGCTAGATCCAACCTGAGGAGAGGCATCAAGGAGGCTAAGGCTGCCTATAAGAGGAAGATTGAGGACCACTTTGGATTCTAACCAACCGCACCCAGTCTGTTAGATTAGGCCGCCTTCATTCTTCCAGCATCACACTTAGCACTGGTGTACCTCAGGGATGCGTACTAAGCCCACTTCTCTATGCTCTTTACACTAACGACTGTGCCACTCCAGTAACACCATCATCAAGTTTGCGGACGACACAACTGTGGTTGGACTTATTTCGGGCGGAGACGATACAGACGATACATCCCAGCATACAGGGATTAAGTTGAAGGGCTGTCTGAGTGGTGTTTAGAGAACAATCACATCCTGAACTCCTCAAAAACAAAAGAACTAACAATTGATTTAGAAAAAAGCATGCAGACACTGCACCTTTGATCATTAATGGAGACTGCATGGAAATAGTCCATGCCTTCAGATTCCTTGGCACACACATCTCTGAAGACATCTCCTGGACCACCAACATCACGGCAGTAGTGAAGAAGGCACAGCGGAGACTCTACTTCCTGAGAATTTTCAGGAAAAACAACATTCAGGAGAAGCTGCTGGTGTCCTACTACTGCTCTGCCATCGACAGTGTGCTGACATACTGCATATTGATGTGGTATAGCAGCTGCTCAGCGGCAGAAAGGAGATCTCTTCAGAGGGTCATCAACACTGCCCAGAAGATCATCGGTTATCTGCTGCCCAGCCTGCAGGACCTTTCCTGCTCTCTCTGTCTCAGCAGAGCAGTCAACATACTGAAAGATCCGTCTCACCCTGGATATCACCTGTTTGACCTGCTCTCTGGAAAATGCTTCAGGTCTATCACAGCCCGGACAAATAGACTCAAAAATAGTTTTTACCCCAGGGCCATACGGGAACTGAACACTTACAGACAACACACTAACAACCGACTCTTATAAAAACACTGGAAAGTAACATTGAACAACATTACTCTGACTGTACTTATATTCATATTTACAATTGTTCTGTGCAATGTATAAAGCCACTCAGGGCATGTGCAATACCCAACTACTACCCCACTGCTGTTTTTAATAACATTCTAATCGAATGTATATTTGTATATAATTTTTCTCCTTCTAGTGTTAATTATTGTATGTGTAAGCATCGTAGGATTGTTACTCAATTTCGTTGTATACAGTGCAATGACAATAAAGGCATCTTATCTATCTTATCTTATTTGCCAATCCTGGTGTTCTCTGGCAAAATGCCAAGCGTCCTGCACAGTGTTGGGCTGTGAGCACAACCCCCATCTGTGGACGTCGGGCCCTCATACCATCCTCAAAGAGTCGATTTCTAACCGTTTGTGTAGACACATGCACATTTGTGGGCTGCTGGTGTTAGGATGCCATGCCACCCATAGGTGGCAGCAACGCTCCACATTCCTGGCATGACTCCTGACAGCCGCTCTGTTTGCGCTGTCAATAGACTTTGACAGCGCAATCAGAGCAAAGGATCCTCAGCTGCTGTCTGTGGGTATTTAAGACCCTCGTCACAGGCAGTAGCTGTCGGATCATCGCGTCAAATACGCCGTTTG